>LPNX010649539.1:116265-126509 GCA_001517045.1 Pseudotsuga menziesii
CCCAAAAACTCTGAGATGCCTGACTGAAGGGAGATGGCCAAACCACATTTCATGTGGAGTTTTGTTATCAAGTGCATTTGATGGAATTCTATTTCTCAAATATGTTGCACATTTTACTGCATCACCCCAAAACATTAGTTTTACATTCTTGATAAACATCATTGAGCGAACCATATTCATTATGGTTCTATTCATTCTCTCTGCTACACCGTTTTGTTGTGGATTGTAGGGAACGGTAGTCTGATGTGCAATTTCATGTTGACGAAGATAAGCTTCAAAAGCATTTGAAGTGTATTCTTTTCCATTATCAGTACGAAGTGTACCAATTTTTGATTGTGCTTGTTTTTCAATCAATGCATGAAAGTCTTTGAATGTTTGAAATGCTTCTGATTTTGTCTTTAAACAGTATGTCTAGCACATTCTTGAGTAGCCATCAACAAATGTCATAAAATACTTATTCCCATTTGCTGAAGGAGTTGGCATTGGGCCACATAAATCAGAATGCACTAGTTCTAATTTCCTACTTGCTCTGAAATTAGATTCATGGAATGGCAGCTTACTATGTTTCCCTAAAATACATGCATCACATTTATTCTTCTCTTTAGGAATGGTGCAACAATACAAGAATCAGAAGATTTACTAGAATTTTGGTCATCTTTCTTCTAGTTGTGCTTGTCTTTGATGGAGTCCCATGAAGCCCAACATTGATCTGATGTGTGCCCAGTCTTTCCACAACGCTTGCATTGCAACTTTGATCTTTTGTTTCTGCCCCCTCTGCCTCTGAATTTTCTACTTCCTCTGCCTCTTTTGCTACAATCTCCCTTGGAAGGGTCTTTGGATTGGTCTTTCCCAGCTATGGCAGCACCAATACTAGATGCCAAAGAGAGCATCTTTACAACTGGAAATTGTAACTTACAGAATGCTTAAAAGAAGATATGGGATGCAGGTTTAGATTCCTGCTCCTTTATAAATTACAATATGATTCTACAGCCTAGACAAATAATTCTACAGCCATATCAAAACAATCTTGCAGCTGCGAGATATATTTAATTTTGCAACTCTATATCATTTATTCTAGAGTGGTGTTTATATAAACAATGCATTTCAAATCTTCATGGAAGATGAAAAAATACATTAATACAATATCTTGCAACACCACTTATTAGTCTTTCAGCTGGCAGCTCCATGCAGTCTTCTTCCTTCAACTCGGTCTTCACATCGAGAGGAAACAGCTCATAGCTCCATAGGCAGAAAACTAGAATTTATGAACATACACAGCAACTATGCTCATACAAAAATGGGTAATACAACGGTATTATTCTTAATTCATACACATGAAAATCTTGTATATTGTGCAAGGGTCAACATAATGATTGCATAGTATCAATCTTCCAACTGCAGAGGCAATCGTAGGCTTCTAACGCTTGGTATTCAAGTAGGGCAGCTAACGCTTGATATGTAGGCAGCTCCACTGGTTCACCAGCATTCCACTCAGTCTTCAGCAGACTTTAATACACAGTCCACGCTCTGAGGCAGTCTTTAGTCCACGCAGAAATCAAATTGACTATTGTTACAACAACAAACCTTTGTAGCCATGGGTATAACTCCCAGGCAGTCTTCAACATGCCTTCAACGTGAATTCAGCCTTCAACACTCTCTCATGAAATCACAGTTCTAGATTTCAATTGCAAAGGGTCTCTATGCAGAAAAAATTAGGGTTTCCAGTCTTTCCAACACATCATACAATGATCATCATTCACCAAAAACTCGTAGCAGAAATACTATGAAATCGCAGCTCATATAACAAGCTCACTCTCCACGCTCTTGAATGGAGTCACTCAGTCTTCAACGCAAGGTATATACACGCTGTCACAGGCCTCCACGCACAACATTCACGGGCCACTTTGAAAAATGTTTGCAGAATTTACGATGGGTAAATTTAGGGTTTTCGTTCCCAACGGTCAAATACAAACAACTTCTTCATTTGACAAAGTAGCAAGACCACAGTCTCTTCATTCTTCGCAGATTTAGCAAAGGGGTGGCTCACGGCCCTCCCAGATTGGACACAGACCTGGCACAGTTCAAAATCGCAGGTGGAGGATACTAGACTTTACGCAGAAAAGGGAAAAAACAATGATCTTCATGCAGCTCTCTTCATTCAATGTCCAACGCAGCTTTATATCTCCAGCAAGCATTATTCCTCCAGGTCCATCACGCAGGCGGCAGGTAGTCTCCACGCAGATTCACCACGCAGTATATATCTTCAGTCCAGATTCGATCAACAACATGTATTATATACCATCAACAACATGTATTATATACCATCACCACCAGCAACGGTCTTCAAGTCTTCCAGAACGCAACAATAGTGCGCAGTCTTCAATAGAACGCAGTCTCCAATAGTGATACCAGAACGCAACAATGGAATGAATTGCAAATTATCCCTCTTAGTAGCAACTGAACTCACAGGGTAAAAGGCCACATCATGGAGATATTGTTTAGGAAAAATCGAAGGTATCACAACGTCCAGGAAACTAACAGGTCGCAGCTCACGCTCACAATACACGAGCAGGCTCATACAACAGCCTTTACAACGCAGCAGGTCGCAGCCCACCAGAAGAGAGCCCGATTACAAATTAGGGTTTTAGGCACAGTGGAAGATACCAAAGGAACTTTATGTTGCCCTTCAATGGCGTCTAGAACCTCTCGCAGACAGTGATAAAAATGTTTCAGGATAAGAGAGTGATGAGATGCAGATAATCACAAAAAAAAACACAGAGAATTGAGGGAGTGACGGCAGGTGGAGGCCGTAGTTCCAAATGAGAGCGCAGCTTCTATCTCACTCACAAAAAAATAGGGTTAGGTATACCACAATCTTTCTAGCAGAGAATAAACTCAGGCAGATGGAGTAACGCATACATTGCATGCGACTCCACTGGTAGACTGATGGAGAAGTCTGGCAATGGACTGGCAAGCAGAATGCCAGGAATGGGCAGAAATGCAGTAGGAGTTATGGCAGACAGCCCTGCTCTGATACCACTTGTTGGTAATAACTCCCGATTCAATATTCTATTCATGGCTAAAACATTAATTTATAGATTACAATGAGGCGGTTGAGAACCAACCTTTTCACCTTCCCATGCAACTATTCAAATTCCTATTTATTTATTTATTTACAATAATCCTGACGGATTATATTCTAACAGTATGCTTAGTACAAAGTGTGAAAAAATGGAAGCATTATTTATTGGGAAAGGAAACAATCATACAAACATATCATCAACCATTACAATATTTGCAATTAAAAAACAAAGCCACAACAATCAAGGAATTTTCGTTGGATGGGTTTCTTACAAAAATTTCATTTGGTAATCAAATATAAGAAGGGCATACATTAAAAAGTTGTAGGCATGCTATTAAAACCGATAATTGATGCATCCACAATCTTAAAACATACTTCTTTAGCTCATGAAGGTTTTGTTGAACAATAATATAAGGATGGTGATTTTAAGGCTGTGTATGAAGCTCTCATTAATGGCAATCATAAGAAAGAAATGAACTATCATGTGCACAACAATCTATTGTATCATATTGGAAAATTTGTATACCCAGAGATGAAAGATTTAATGTGATTAGGGAGGCCCATACATCACTTCGATTATGGTCATTTTGGGGTAGGTAAAATAGTAGCACAATTGCAAAGATATTGTTATTTCCCTCGAATGGATGATACAATTTTCAACTATGTAAAAGGGTTTGTTTTATGTGCCACAAGTAAGCCAAGCAATAGGATGTTGGGTTTGTATACACCTCTACTAGTACCTTCCCAAACTTGGGAAAGTGTATCCATATATTTTGTACGAGGTTTTCCCATGTCTAGATCAAGCTATGATTGCTTGTATGTTGTGGTGGATAGGTTTAGTAATATATGTATTCTAATGCCATGTGAGAAGCAAGTCACAATCGAACAAACGACATAGTTGTTATTTAGTCATGTTTGGGTTCATTTGGAATTCCAACTTCTATTGTATCTGATCGAGACTCAATTTCTTGGGAAGTTTTGGTCTTGTTTATGGGGGTTGATGGACACTAAATTCAAGATGAGCACTGCTTTCTACCCATAGATAGATGGGAAAAAAATGTTGTAAACAAAACAATGGTACATTTTCCTAGAGGCTATTGCAGTAAATATCCTAGGTTGTGGGATGAACCATTGCATTGTGCACAAAACGTCTACAATCGTTGCATGCATTCTTCTACTAAAAAAATCCTTTTGAAATATGTGTGGGGTATTTTCCTAATTCAACTATGGAATTTGGTTCTGGGGAAGAAGGTGAAACACATGGACAATATGATGCTGACAAATCTCAAAGGTTTATTCAGAAGTTCCACTAGGTACATCAAGTAGTACAAGAGCCAAGCCAAATACAAGGCAAGGCATGGCAATCATCAGGTGGTTCATTAATTTTAATTTGGTGATTAGGTATGGATATACATCAACAAGGAAAGAATGACAGGTGAAGGTAAAAAGATCAAACCAATTAGGTATGGTACCTTCAAATTTTTGGAGAATATTGGTACTAATGCTTTTTGTTTAGATCTACCATCTTATATGCATACGTATTTAGTGGTGAATGTTGAGAATTTGAAACTTTATGAACCTCCTATGATTATCGATGATAATGAAAATGTTCAAATTCCTAATTTTGATGATTTTTCTCATGAGTACTTAAATGCGTTAAAGGAAGATGATATCCTTGAAAGAAGAACAAAAACCTCATGTTTAGGTGACATGGAGTATCTTTGAGTTGGTCTTAAAGGGGTACATCCAACCAAAGAAAGGTGGATGAAGAGCAAGAGAGTGAGGGATCTTTACTCTCACTTAGTTGCTGATTGATTTATACTTTTGGAGGTCCAAAAAGGCTTCCTAGTGGAGAGGATTGATCCAGGAGGATCTGTGATTGCTAAAAAATTGATAGTCTCAAATTCTAAAACAAATGCCATCGTTGTGTAGGGTTCAGTGAGAAATTTTCATCGACGCTTGAATCACCTCAAACAGACATCATATGAGGTTTTTAATTTTGTAAAGCTTGATCCTCAAGCCTAAATGAAATCAAATGTGAAAGAAGATTGGATAAGAGAGAGAAGCAATACAATAAACTTTGATTAATTATTCATGGAAAAATTAACACACATGAGACCAAAATTGGAAGAAATAACATTACATCCATTAATCAATAAATAATATGTAATACAATGGTGTTACAAATAAAACAATTTGAATTCCTAAGATAGGATTCGAATCTACCAACCTAGACTGACTCCGGAGCTAACTCAGTGTGGAAAAATCACCACTAGAGATCATTGATGCAACTCTGGATCGCTGAATCAATTGACACCAGTTAACTAACTGATTTAGGTGAGCAAAGGCACCCTACTTTCCTCAAATCATGCAAAGTGGCGCTAGAATAACTAAGAGTGATATAACTGTTGGAAATTAGAGTATAATTGAACATAAATGAACATCAAATAGGGTCAACTACTGGAGACTGTTGGTGGCACTCAAAGTGGGTTCCTAAACTACATGGATTGGTCCTTGACTGTCCTAAACTCACGCAGACTAGCACATTGACTAGTAGGTGGCCCCCAGGTGAGTCCCCCATGAAACTAGTGAAGTGGAAATGATCTCCTAAGATAGGAAAAGTTAAATAGAAATCTTCACAATGATATCTAGGAGCTAAAGAAATCTTCACATTCTAATTTATTCACAAAATATGCAAAAACACAATAAAAGAGAGCAAAATAACACACATAGATGGTGCCAATAATTGATAATATTATTAGTGTACAACTTGTAGATATGTGTGGCACATATTTATAATACAACGGGGTAAATTCGTGAGGCCTTGGATTCCATTTGGATGCATAAAAGTTTCAGGCTAGGATTTGACCCCTAAACCCCCTAGGTGGACCAATAAACTCCCTAACCATACCAAACAGTCACAAATGCTAGTGTGAACATGGCCAGAGCATGCTGGATCATAAATGGAGGCATGGGAGAGCACATGTATGAGTGGGTGAGTCTCTAGGAAGCAATAAATTCCCAAGGAGAGTCCAAAACCACTAGATACATGCACTAGCGCCCTTGGTAAAAAAAATTCCATGTTTTAAGGGAGGGGAGTGCTCCTGTAATAAATGAGGGCGTCTGGGTTGACTGGATAATCAAACTAGAGTGCCTCAACGATTAAGATGATCAAACTAGAGCGCCTCAACTATGAGTAAATGAGCCAGAATCACCTAATATACCAGAATAGATGAGTATAACCTAAGTTAGACCATATGACATAAGTACAAGACAAATGAAAATATCACCTAGGCATATGACCATGGTACTAAGGTGGATTATTGCTTTAGCAAGACTATGGTGGTTAAGGGAGGATTAATTGGTAATCCTAACACCCCCCTTAATCCTAACTTGGACAACCTGGTCCCTGACAACTAAGACCAAAGGTCACCCATACAATCTAAATGCAAAAAAATGGTTGCTTAATAAACCAAGGAAATGGGGAAAACCTCATGGGACACCCCCCCCCGCCTCCCCCTCAAAATAAGTAGGAAAAACCAGGATCAAGCTTTCATACTAAGAGAACAAATTTCTTCTTGAGTAAAAACTTGTGAAAAAATTTCTACAATCTGCATCTCTGTGGAGTAGTAATGCAATGTGATTGTTCTTGTGTGCACTAGTTTCCTGGTACTGTGCATGTGAATCTCTTCACTTTCTTCTAATATGATGACAAATAGGAGAATGAATGTTTCCTTTGTCTCTTTCTTCCGGAGGAAGAGTGACATGATCCAATTTTTTCTTCAGTGAGAAAAATTGCTGACCAGACCTTACCATCATGAAGCACATCTGAGAGAATTGCTGATCCAATCTCTCTGGGAGTTTGTAGCACTTCTCTGGGAAAAGTGAATTTGCTTGACATAGTGCAAGCCTCTCTTTTTGAAACTGAGATATTGTGCTGCTCATGTCATATCACTCTCTAGTCATGTTCCCAGCTGCCTCAATAACCTTTTGAGCCCACTTAGTCCTAGGATTGGGAGTAGAGACTAAATTTGGATCTAGATCTGAATGAAATTCATCTTCAATTCCAAGAACTGATTCAACTTGGTCCTCTACTTTGGATTTTGAATATAAAACATTATCATATGCAGGTTTAGGTATAATGAATTTACCTTCCCTTTCAAATGGCAGTTGCGATTGCACTGAATCTGAGTATGGAAGAAAGTGTGAGAATTCACATTCCTTGGAGGCATGGTTTGCAACACCTTTTGCTATAATATTCCCATTTGATATATTTGAGATCTTCACTGAGTCAGGACCAAATACAACTCGCTTTGGTGAGCATGTATGAATCATCTGGTATACAGACAACAAATTTATTGTTCTGGAGGGCACACACAGTACATTCTTGAACACTCCACACTCTAATATGATTGAACCCTTTCCTTCAGCTTGGATTTGAGTGTCACATCCCATGTGAATACTTGGACCATCAGTAAGTTGTAATGAAGAGAATGATTCTTTGGATGAAACCATGTGATTGGAGGATCCTGAATCAATTAGGAAGGAATGTGATTTTGAAAAACCAACCTTCAGTGCATGGCATCTCTCATCATGATATTCATTCTTATTTCCAGAGTCAGCCTTTATAGTGCCTTCAGGAAGGGAAATATTGTGCTGCTCAAGTAGTTTTGACATCTGATCTATGGTATTATTCATACAATAGTTCTCTATATGATTTATTTTCATACTTTTTATATCCTGAGGCTTCATCTGATGGATCAAACTCTTCCTTAGGTTCGAATTCAATGTTCCTTTTTTCTTTTCCTTTCTGCTTCGTCCTTTCTTACATTCTTTGTCTCACTAGCCAAGAGAGCTTGATTTGGAGAGGCTCTGAGAGCTCCCATCTGTATCATCTTGTATTGTGCCTGTATTAGAGACTATGTGAAGGCATCATGGGATGAAATTCACCAATTAGGAGTAGTCAGTATCCCAAAATGAAAGGTAGATACAAACACTGGTAATTCTGGGCCAGTTTGCTCATAATAGAGAGCACCAATTAATCATCCTTCTTATCAATCCCGCACTGCTTGCATTGCATGACCAATGATTTGAATTTTGAGAAAAATTGATGTATAGTTTCAAAGTTGCTGGGTTGTAGTGATATTAACTCATTCTCCAAGATATGACCCCTCGGTTCATAGTGTTTTCCAAACAAGGATTCAAACTTATCCCATACTTCTTTTGGTATTCTCAGTCCCTCAAGGTGAAAGAGTAACTCTATGGATATGTGGATGCACATGAATTCAAGTTCTTCATCAATCTTGTTCAAATACTTTGATTTTTCAAGATGATGCTGGGGTTTGACCTCTCTTCCCTGTACAGACCCTTGTTGTGCAAGAAAATATGCATATCATACCTCCAATCAAGATAGTTGAAGGGTGTGAGGATTCTAGGTGTCAAAGTTGCTGAATTATCCATCTTACAACTTCAAGAAACAACTAATTCATCAGAAAATCTTTAATTTACCTGTAAAAACACTTCAATTTACCTGCAAAAACACTTCAATTCCAATCAAACCAATTCAAACACTCTCCACTTCGACATGTGCAATTTCTCTGGGTGCATCACGCATGGCTAGAATTATATGGAAAAATCCATAGGGAGCAAGGCAAGAATACCAATAATTATGTGGAACCCAATTTCTTCTGGTGCATCAATAGAAGTTTCCAAGGTTTGAAGTTGGCCTAAATACCCTCTTTGATACCATGCCTAATTTTTTGAAGCTGGACCCTCAAGCCTGATTGAAATCAAATGTGAAAGAAGATTGTAGAATATAGAGAAGTAATTCAATAAAATATCATCAATTATTCATGGAAAAATTAACACACATGAGACCAAAATTGGAAGAAATAACATTACATCCATTAATCAATAAATAATATGAAATACAATGGTGTTACAAATAGGATAATTTGAATGCCTAAGATAGGATTCAAATCTACCAACCTAGACTGACTCCGGATCTAACTCAGTGTGGGAAAATCACCACTAGAGCTCACTAATGTAACTACAAATTACTGAATCAATTCATAACCAGTTAATTGACCGAGTTAGGTGAGCAAAGGCGCCCTAATTTCCTCAAATAATGCAAAGTGGCGCTAGGATGACTGAGAGTGATCTAAATGATGGGAATCAGAGCATAATTGAACATAACTGAACACCGACTAGGGTCAACTATTGGATACTACTAGTGGTACTCAGAGTGGGTTCCTAAATTATAGGGATTGGTCCCTGGAGATCCTAAAATCATACAGATTGGTGCATTGAGTGGTAGGTGGAATCCAGGTGAGTCCCCCATGGAACTAGTGAAGTGGAAATGACCTCCTAAGCTAGGAAAAGACAAATAAACTATGGTGGTCAAGGGAGAATTAATTAATCCCATGGATTCCATGTGGCTTA
The DNA here is from genome assembly GCA_001517045.1 of Pseudotsuga menziesii. Classification (NCBI taxonomy): domain Eukaryota; kingdom Viridiplantae; phylum Streptophyta; class Pinopsida; order Pinales; family Pinaceae; genus Pseudotsuga; species Pseudotsuga menziesii. Next base: position 125,789 of record LPNX010649539.1, read on the forward strand.
TCTGTACAACTAACACGGTATATGATGGAATCAACATTATGTCATAATAGTGACATGGAAACATGATATGCTACCACGTGTCACCCATATTCAATCGATTTGGATTCTAGTTGGATAAGTTTTGAAATGCCACATGGCACCCATGCAGATGATGTGGCAGGTACAATCAACAATGACATGGAGGGTTCATACAATGATAGGTCAGTTGACATGGAAGGTACAAGTGGCAGAAATGTAGCATCCATATAGTTCATGCGGGTGACATGGAACCACTGAAAGGATTCCATGTGGTGGGTTGTATAGTGACTATGCAACATAGTCAACATGATGACATGGAGCCTATATAGTACATGGACCAACTTGGATGATACATGTGGTAGTTCGTACCGTCCAGTTGGCAGACACATGGAATTTGATTTCCAGGTGATGTGGTGGTATAATAGGGAACGTATACCAATCAAGTGGTGCCACATGTTCTTGTTGATTTTCCTAAGTTGGTCTATGGATCCATAAATTGGGCACCAAGGGACCGAGCCAAGTCACCGTATAGTTCAACAAATTAACACAAAATATTACTATATATATTCCATATAAGTTTAATACTTGTTGATACATAATAGGGTATGTACTCTATTATTCATAATTATTCAATGGAAGGATACACACCAATATTCATCTCTTCATTCATGTGATTCAGTCTCTTTTCTTCTCTCTTATTTTC
>LPNX010649539.1:126729-336160 GCA_001517045.1 Pseudotsuga menziesii
ATTGATGATGCACAACCCAGTGACTTCCAGGATGTTTGCTTTGCCACATCAAGCCTTATTTGTGTCATACCACTTACCTTACTTGATCTCATGTGCTTCAGCATATCCTTCTTTGTTCTTGGCATCAATACTCAGAGCCTTCTTGAAGATTGTGAACATCTCATTCTGCCCATCCATCATTCAAATTTTTACACTTATTAGTTTTTCCCAGTTGCTCATAATTTTCCTAGTCTAGCCCTATATCCTCATGGAGCCATTGAAGACTTTGTCCTTGCTGTTCCATATGTTAATGTTTCTGATATATCAGAGTTTTATCAGCCTCATATCAGATCTATACAGGTGCTACATCAGATTGGAAGATTGACATGTGATTCACATCACAATTTTGCAGCTATTCAGGGAATTGGGTGTGAAATAAATTGCCTTATTTTTTGTACTCTTTGGAAAGGAGTATGCACAGATCTCTTTTCCATTTCAGATTATGTTTTCAGATCAGAGTTTGATAGCAGCAAGAAGCTTTCAGATAATGCTCCTACTTCATCAGTTGATGAGATACAAGGAGTCTCTCCTCTTCCTTCTTGCAGGTTCTACACTCTAGCGCATGATCATGGAGTTCATGATTTCTTCAGCAAGTCCTTCATCCAGAAGCAGTTCAGTCAGCTCATTAAAGTGAAGATGAAGATATGTTGAAGACATATTTCAAATTTTGTGCCTTGTCCTATCTTGAGGGAGGATTTTCCCCATGTGGTTTTGCCTCTTTCCTCACTTTTCTGGACATAATAATTGTAAAAAGGGTGACCATAGCCTTGTTGCTGGGCCCTATATGCATCCATACTTTTTGTCATACCATCATAAAGTCAGACTTATAGGGGGGGTGTTGGAATATATTAAACCCACTCACAACTTAGGATAAAATAATTAATCATTATTTGATTAATTATTCACCCACTAGCTTAATTAGGTGGCACCTTAAAGTCAATGCATGCCATCTATATCCTAGGAATGAGTTATTTATGATTCTGGGTTCATCTAGAATTAGTATGCAGGACCTTATAGCAGATTCTGCTTTTTTCTGCTTTTTCTGCTTTTTCTGCTTTATCCTGCTTTTCTATGGATAAGATAAAAGCTAGTCAACTAGGAAACTGGGAGCTTTTGTTTCCAACCCATCCTCCATTAGTTTTTCTCCATTTTCTAGGATTATTATGTTATTTCCATCTCCTTGGCAACTCACTCATGCTTTTGCCAACTCGTGAGGTCCTTGATAGATTTAGCAAGTGCTTTATCCACCTATGGGGGTTTGCTATATTTGGGTAAGTCAGCTTTTTTGAGCTTTATGAGTTGTTTCCATACAATTCAACTTTCCGATGAGGGAAGATCTATTTATGTACTCTATTATTCATAATTATTCAATGGAAGGATACACACCAATATTCATCTCTTCATTCATGTGATTCAGTCTCTTTTCTTCTCTCTTATTTTCCTGTGTATGCTTGTGAGAATTCTTAGTAGCAAGATCTATTTCCTGTGCTTCTTTTTAGCATCATTGCACATAGCATTGATCTATTATTTCTACACATTGGTGTTTTAAGTTTGTGTTGCTTATGTTGGTTTTCAATGATTCTTTTTAGGGCTTTCAATGATACTTTGGTAAAGGGTTGCTTATATGTATTTTAATATTCTAACTATGGAAGAATGGGCACTTACACTTGGGGATGAGCTGGGAAAAATTTAACAAGAATGAATAATTGAGGGAAAATGGTGAGATGAAGGAAGCATAGGTTGTAGAGAACACAAACTGAGACTTAAACGGGAAACAATAACCAAGAAGTTGGAATATAATGAGCCATTAAAGTATGAATTAGTATGACCAATCCTAATCAAATTTCCTTGCTCAATAAGTATAAGTAAATGAGTTGAATTAATAGGAATCTAGTTGATAAGCTGAATAAAGCTTGGTGAAGAGGAATAACAATAGAAGTAAGGTGATATCCATAAACTACCTTTCAGATGAAAAAATATAATAATAGTTGCATATGACAATAGGAAAAAAACTAATTTTCTTGGGAAAAAATGTCTCAAGGGTGAATATCAAAATATAACATATGAACATGACAAATAATTGAGGGGTTTGATTACCTAATAGACATAAGACATTTTTTTGCTACATTGGTCATAAGTCCCCATGTCTTATATGGGCAGGTTATTCCTCTGATTAGTTCTCCATATGACTTCCATATAAGGTATTTATGCCTCCTTAAACTATCTCTTTTATGTAATAAATCAAATATCATGCACAAAAACAACTAATGAAATCTGCAAGCGAATTTGATCAAGTATAAAACTAAAAAGAGGTATCTTAAGAACCTATAGCTTATCCATAAGCAAATTTCTAAGATACCTTTGTTTGTAATCCAGATTGTTTGTTTTGCAGACCATGAATCATTGCTATTTGGTGTTTCTTGATAACACATCCCAAGCAATTTATTTATTTCAAGTCCATATTTTGGAATACTAGAACCAGTGTGTTCTATTTTTACTTTTTGCTTTGTTGTTTTTGAATTTCTCTCTACATGGTTTGAAGCAAAGATTTGTTTGAAAACACCCAATCATATTGTGAGCAATTCCAACAAATTGTTAGCTAATTCATTGTCAACCTACAATTGTTTGGATATTTCAGGAGGTGAAAATAGTGTCTAGACAAAATAAAACTAGAGCAATGCAAAAAGAATAGTAAAAATCAAAATTGGAATAACAAATTTGGCTAACGACCAATAATATGGTAAATGAACCTGTGTTCCTGGATGATTTTGTTTTAGTATCCCATGGGAAAATTCATTTAGATCAACAACCCATTCCTACAAAAATTTAAACAATTATCAATAAAAAAATGCACAATGCAAAATTTTGAACAAAACAAATTTGTTTAAAATTTTCAAACTAGATGTTTTGTTATACTAAAAAAAGTAGGTTCAATGTGAAACAAACTTACTGTAACAAGATCCAAATTAGCATGAAAGCATAATCCAATTATAATTCTACCACCATCAAATCACAGATATCAAAATGTAAGCTTCGATTTGACTTTATTATTTCTATGACAATGTGTGGGATTGTCTGTCTTGTTTCTAGTATGATTGCATCATGTTGATGTTGTAGTGTTTCTTTCTGTTACATGCTCTGAAACCAAAAGATTCTTTATGTCAAGTTTTCAATTGTATTGAAGCATGTGTACTATTCGAAATTGTGAATTAAGGCATTTGAAAATCATTGGAATTTCCTGGTTGTGTAATGTAGAAAGTTGTGTATGCTGAGTTGCAATTGGTGTCATAGTAATAACATGAAACCAAGATTGGATATTTCTTTTGCTTTCGTTTTGATTGCTACTTAGAAGAAAATGCACATGAGAAATTAGTCATCACGTATAGAATTCATTATAAGAGTCCTCAAAATACAAAGCAAAACTAAAACAACGAATGATGCAATGGAATTGAACTTTTGATATTGAATTAATTATGGGGAGGATAGCATATCATTGGAGATAATTTGATAATGATGGTCTTTGGGATGGTGTAACAAGGAAATGTGGTATTCTTGATTTTAGAATAAAAGACCTTATTTTTATCATGATAAAAAGCTTTGAATTTTACACGAATTTTAATGGCCTACTGAAGAAGCAAGTGACAAAATAAGTTCAAAGTTGTCAAAATATAAGAGACTTCTCATTTGCAAGTATCAACCAAAGAAGCATTTCAAGGTTTACCATATTCCATGGTGTATAAAACCATTAAATTTGGTTTAGGTTTTGCAAAATATTAAACAAATTAAAGAAAAATATTTTTTAATCAACAAATCATAGGATTGAAGACAATTGTATGTTTACTATCTACTTATTTTTCTTGAGTTTCAAATCAAAATTCCAATTTTGAAGGTAACTTTGTGCTTTACATCAAGGAATCTACATATTTTTCAAGTTCAATCCCAAGACTCAAGTTCAGGAATGTTTTGATTTCTGTTGGTATTGAGTTCAAATTGCTTCAACCTTATAGGGATTTTGTGGATTCCTTCCACTGAGGAAAACTGCCTCTTAATACAAAAACATCGATTACATGAGTCTTAGAGTAGAAAACTACAAGAAAATTTTGTTTTGCGACATGTGCAAATGTTTTTGTAGAGGTACGTATTTCATGGCTTCTTTTTGAACTATTCTCGACAACATTTTTTTAACAAGTATAAAAGTGCAATGTCAAATGCAAGCTGGTCCTATATTTGTTCAACTAGGTGTTTGTAACTTTCATTGAATGGTAACTGGAATAGATTGGGAAATATTGTTAGAATATGTCTTAGGAGGAATAAGCATTGCAATAATTTTCATTGTTGAATAGCAAGAATGTTGAAAGTAATTGAAACAAGGACAATAGGAACTTATCTTGTTTAGGAGGGGGAAAAGAAAACATGAAGATAACAAAAAAATATTAGAGATAGTATTTAATGCACCACAATTATTGAGATAAATTATTGTTTGTATGCATACATTTGTACTAGGCTTATTGCAACAAACAATAAAAACCCTAATGCTAATTAGGGAGGGGGCTTGAATAATTTTTTTACGTTTTCTCTAATTTTCTAGTCGAGGTTTTCTCCATTTTGTTTTCAAGCATCTTGATGTTTTTGTTGGATCAAGATTTTTGGGTATTTTGTTAAAATCGTTGTTACTGATATGAAGATAATATTTCCATCATGGAAAATTTTAGGGGTGAAATTTATCTCATGGGTTCTTTTTTGACCTCTTTTTCCAAAAAATTATTTGCCATTTTTTTCTCAAAAATGATTCGCCCAATTTCCTTCAGAATTTTTTTTACTTTAAAAATTGTCAAAATTATCCAAAAACTATATAAAATCCTTAGAAATTTGAATATTTATACTAATAATTTGCCAAACATTTTATGGTTAAAAATTTAAGAATTAATAAGATTTGTTGGAATATGTAATGTGTCATGTCCCCATCCCAATGAGACTACTAGTTAGCAATGTTTCACCCACCTACTAGTTGCCTAGGTTGGGGAGGAGGCATTAAATATTGAAATAAGGGAACTATGAGATCCAAGAGAACCTTAGTTTACCATAAACAAATTAAATTGGGTCATACAAATAATACATATGGATAAAATAAAGTGGCATTGCTTCATGAAGACATTTGGAGGTTCATGGAGACCTTTTGTGGCTAGATTGAGTACTTCAGGGAGAATCTTGGTGTTCTCCAGATCGAGGTTCCTTCCAAGGGGAAGTGATGAGTCCGTGATCCTTTTTGACATGATGGTAGGTGGGGCATCCCATGATCAGATGTAAGCGTAGTGCCTTTCCCCGGATGGTAAATGGTGTGTCCTACCATGCCAGTGGATGTAAGTGTAGAGCCTTTCCCCGGATGGTTGATGGTGTGTCCTACCATGCTGGTGGATGTCAGTGCAGAGCCTTTTCCCGGATGGTTGATGGTGTGTCCTACCATGCCGGTGAATGTAAGTGCAGAGCCTTTCCTCGGATGGTAGATGTTGTGTCCTACCATGTCGGTGGATGTAAGTGCATATCCTTTCCCTGGATGGTAGATGGTGTGTCCTACCATGACGGTGTATGTAAGTGCAGAGCCTTTCCCCGAATGGTAGATGGTGTGTCCTATCATACCAATGGATGTAAGTGCTGGGCCTTTCTAACATGGTGGTAGGCTAGGCCTCCCATGGTCAGATGTAAGCACTGGGCCTTTTCGACATGGTGGAAGGCTAGGCCTCCCATGGTCAAATATAAGTGCTGAGACCTACATCCAGCATGAAAAAGGGTCAGCTCTGTAGAAATTCCTATGACGAGTAGAATTGAGAGATAACACCATTTTCTCGAGATAGCGGGAGCTTTGATGATGATCCAGTAATAAAGACTTGTGTTGATGAACTATGTCAAGAGAATACCTTCCTAGTTAAGAGGGAGTGTTGATGTATTTGTAACTTCAAAATGTATTCACTTGTATATTTCTTATTGTATTTAATTGTACCCCGACGAAGATGTTTGTTCCTCCGATCAGGAGAGTCATTAATATAATAAATTCATGTAAAGTCATTGAGGTTAACTCTTCATTGTAAGTAGGGGAAATAGTCCCCACAGTTGAGGGGTATTAGGGTTATTAGACTCTCCTAGTGAGGTCGGCCTTGTAGAGTAATTGTCAAGTGGAAAACTAGTATAAATAGAGAGTGAGACTCTCTATTTGAAACACACACACACTCAACAATAGCGCATGAAGTGAGAGAGGAGTATCTCGCACAAGTGAGAGAGAGAACAACTGTCGGAGATCATCTTTGTATCTTTTGGTTTTATCTGAGAGTAGTTGCAGGGCTTTCTCCTTTATGGTTTCCCCAAGGAAAATTCTTTGTGTCTCTTGTCTATTGTGATTATTATTGTGCATGTTATTCTCTCAGATAAGATCCTAGATCATATTGATTAAATGATAAAATTATAACAAAATTAAGGAATGCACCCTCACTAACTAATATAGGGATGAAGTGCTCACATGGCTCACTTGGCCAATTTTAATTAAAACTGGAGCATCAAGAACACGATACCAAGGTCTAAATTCCCTAAGTGAGAATTTAATGATAAGGAGAAGGTGAATATTCTCTAACACCCCCCCCATAAGATTAACTTGGTGAAACTAATGCATAATAAATGGGTCCCTTCAATTTGCAAACATATTAGGTACCCAAGTACGTAAAAAAAAATCCCCTGAAAGTGGGAAAAGAGGGAAAACCTAGTGGGAACAACCCCTCTCCCTTGTTCCCCCCACATTCCCCGCCATTGTCTTTCCAAAAAAATAGAGAGGATAGAACTAAGTGGACTTTGGCAATCATCTTCATCCATGATGCTTATCTTTCCCAACTGCTTCCATATTTTCTCAATACTTCTACTTGATACATGAAAGTTTCCTATGGGGAGGAATAGGGTATGGCTACGGAGGTTAGTTCTTCATTAGAGATGGATACTACTATTTCATGGTAGTATGTGAGTGGATCCACAATATATCTGTTGGATATGTAACTAGATCACTTGTTGCATGAAGATTATGTTTTTCCCAACTTAGGTTTGGGTGTTGGATATGCAACAACTTGTTTGTGAATGTCAACAAATTTTACATGCAAATCTGGAATATTATGTAAGGTAATTAAAGAGACATCAATGAGATCTTCATCAATAAGAATTTGATATATATCAAGTTCTCGATCAATTTAATGATTGATTTGAACCGGTGAATTATCTCCTAGAACTTTATCTATAGAAAGTTCTCTAATATAATGTAAAAATATAATGATCACATGTTCACTAATGCCAACTTCCTTAAAGTAATGGTTGATTTGAACCAATGCATCATCTCCAATTAAGATGGAAGTGCATGATTCAAATTCTATAGAAAAGTCTTGGATATTTATCAGGCTCAAAATGTTGATCTTTTTCTCCAACTAATATCCTCTTATTGATTCCCAACATCGACATGTTCTGAAGTTTCAGAACATAACAAATAGGACATGAATACTGAATTTTGGCACTTCACCTTTTTGTCATCACCGTCATACCTAGAGCGATGTGCTCTTCCCATTCGTGTCTCTCTATGTTTCTCACGTCCACCTCATATTTATCTCCTCCCTCAACCACAACAAAACTGCTACATCCATTGATGATGGTGCTTCCCAATGTTTTGTACAAAGTTCCATACCGAAATCCCCCCATCAATAACATTGATCCTCAAACTATTTTTCATTTGTCATTTCCACACACAATTCATACTCCTGCAACATCCATCTTTTTGACAGATATCAAGTTTCCCACTAGATTATAATCCTCAAGGGAAAATTATAATCCTTCCATCCTTTATCTTCAACTTAACTCTTCCACATACAATGATATTGGTCGGTGAATCATCTCCCAAGAACACATCTCCTATTACACTTTTCATATGCACAAAACCACTCCCTATGAGGGGTCATATGACACGATGCACCTAAGTCAAACAGCCATAAATCGTGATCTGAATGATTACATGGTAAAGATATATACACATCCCCTTCTTCTGAGGAAGAGGTGTTTTCCTCTGTGGAAGGGGTATCCTCATATCCCTTCTCTTTCTCAACATTCGTATATCTACAATCCTTTTTATAGTGCCCAACTTTACCGCATTTCCAACACTCCCTTATAAATTTTCTTGGGGATTTAGATCTACCCTTAAATTTAAATTTCCCCTCAAATCCCTTATTTGTGTTTCTCTCCTAGGAGCGACCTCTCATAGATAATGCATCCATGATATGATTATCCATGGCTTTCCACCTCATCTCTTTTTACAACATGGATGCTACTATTTCATAAAAAAATTAAGGTCGCTTGACTAGCACTACATATTGCTACAATTAAGTTATCCCAAGAATCTGGCAAATAACACAATAATTTAATACTTTTATCTTCATCGGTCATTATAATGCCAACATAGGTTGTTTGACTTACAAGATTATTGTACACATTTAGATGCTTTGGCATTGTGTCGTTATCATCCATTCTGAGGTGATACCAAATTTTTTGTAGAAACAACTTGTTTACTAGGGATTTTGATTGATACAAACTCCTTAGCTTCTTCAAAATATTTACTAATGTTATCTTCTCTAGACATGTTCAACAACACAGATTCTAATAAGCACAACCAATTTGTACTCATTTCCCTTCTTTCTAATGTATCCTAGTCTTCCTTCGTTGATCCAATGGGTTGTGTACCTTGATTTACAACAATCCACTTTTCTTTATCTATAAGAAGATCCTCCACTTTGTGCTTCCATAGCTCAAAGTTATGGTTGTTAAATTTCTTGATGTCGATTTTTGAATTGCTTGCCATTCTCTTTCAATGCACAAATCAATGTTGCAAAGCTCCCAGTTAACCCAAGTTTATCATAGACCAAATATCTATCAATCGCGTCGAACCCTCAACAAGCAAGGCATCCCCCTGATTTCAATAATTGAGCTTTAATACCACATGAAAGTTTTAAGCCTATGCAAAGAATTAAATCATACATATCCTTTTAAGAAAAATAGAGACTACACCACAACATTCACACATAATACACAAAGAGTTACCATGGAAACCCTTAATCGGGAAAACCAACAAAGCTTAAAGACGCGCCTCTTACTTTCTCATTAAGATTATTAACCACTCACAATGCAATATATAGGTATTTTGCAACATCCAAAACCCTAATACATTAACCTAGATTAGAAATAAACCTCAATCCCTTAGCAATGATTAAATTAGAAATTTCCAGAGAAAAAAAACAAAAATAACCCAAAACAATTCGATGGAAGAGGGATTGAATAGGCGCAGTCGTACAGATGGAAAATCCCACATGCACAAGCAAATAATATAACACATACCAAACATTCTCCCACTTGTTTTATTTGCATAACAATGGACCATGTACTAAAGGGGTCACAAGTTCAAGGCAATAATGCCCATAGATTCTCTACACAAATTGAACTTCTCAATACTGACAGACTTTGTCAATGAGTCTCACAAAGTGATATTGGACATCAATATTCTTTGTCTTAGCATGATAAGCAAGGTTCTTTATGAGGAAGATTGTACTTTGGTTGTCGCAATCTAACCTTATAGGCTTTTGTACAAACCCAATACATGAACACAATCTCTACAACCATATAGTTTCTTTGCTTGCATGAATGGTTGTTGATGTATTTGTAACTTTGGAATGTATTCACTTGTATATCTTATGTATTATACCTCAATGTTTATTTCGGGAAGTATCTGTAATGTAATTGAGTCATGTCATGCCCCGATGTTCCGATCGACAGATTCAATAATATAAACAAGTCATGTAACGTCATAGAGTATAACCCTCCTTATTGATCAAGGGTTAAAGTTCCCGCAGTTGTGGGGCCCTAAGGTTATTAGAATCTCCTAGAGAAGTCGACCCTAGTGAGTTATTGTCAATTCGGGAATTAGTATAAACAGAGAGGGAGATTCTCTATTTAACACACATTTGTAGCGTATAACTGAGAGAGAAAGAAGAATTTGGGACAAGAGAGAGAGAGACTACTGCTGTCAGGAGATCATCTGACTGTCTTTGGGTTTTACTTTTGGTGCTGATTCTATCTCTGAGGAAGTTGCGAGGTTTTCTCCTTTATGATTTCCCCAAGGAAAATATTTGTGTTCATTGTCTCATGTGATTGATTGTTGTGCTTGTTATTCTCTTAGATAAGATCCTAAGATCATATAGCTTAAATGTTAAAATCTAACATGGTATCAGAGCTAACCTGAGAAGAAGACACTATGCAGCTGTGGAAACTAGGGCTTCCTACTTTTTGGATCTCTCTCCATAGATTGTTATAAAAAGAAGGTTGGGTTGACTCTCCTCTCTAGGGCGCATCTTTCTGTCGAAGCAGAATCTGATTCTGAGCATTTTCAATTTTTGACCCGACACTACTGCGGGAAATTAGGGATTTCCACAGAAGTGGAATTTCTGAGTGAGCCCAGGCCTGGATTGATCTCCTCCCCAAAATCGAAGTATAGAGATAAAGATCAAAGTTTTTCGTTGGGTTGGAACTCCGGGAAATTCAAACTCCAATCTGCTCCTAAACCAGCTCTGCAGAAATTCAACTCCAAATCCAGTTCAGACATCTTAACTTGGTAAGATCTAAATATTTTGTATTTCCATTTGAGGTTCTCTGTTAAGATGTCTCATCATACCAAACTTGATGAAATGCTTGAGGGAGTTGATAACTTCCGAGCCTAGAAGTATAGGATCTCCCTGGTCCTAGAAGAAAATGACTTGGACTCCTACATCAATGAAGAGGTTCCAGTTCCAGAGGGAGATAAGGCTAAGGCCTTACACAAGAAGAAATTGGTCATGGCTAAGAGGATTATTGCTTATTCAATCAAGGATCACCTCATACCACATGTGTCCTCCCTAAAGACACCTAAAGCTATGCTTGATGCCCTGACCAAACTGTTTGAAGGAAAGAACATAAACCAGAAGATGACTCTGAGAAACCAATTGAAGAATGTAAAGATCCAGAATGCAGAGACCATCCAGTCTTACTTTACAAGGGTCTCTCAAATCAAGGAACAACTGGAAGCAGTGGATGAAGAAGTAGAGAATGCAAAAATTGTGATGACCACCTTGAATGGTCTCCCTAGGGCTTGGGAATCTTTCATTCAAGGGATCTGTGCCAAAAAGAAGCTAGTCAAGTTTAGCAGATTGTGGGAGGAATTCTCACAAGAAGAAGCTCGAATATTAGCATGAGAAAAAAAGATGGGAAGTGAAGATCAAGCTCTCACAGTACAATCCAAGAAAAACAAGACAAACCATCACAGAGGTAAGCACTCTCGCCAAAAGAGTAACATTAGAAAGTCTAAAGATTTGTCTAAGTTCATTTGCTATACATGTGATGAAAGAGGACACTTTGCAAGAGATTGTCCTAGAAACAAAGATAGATCTCTCAAGAGGAAGGGAAACAAGAAAAGACATCATGATCATGCTGGAGAAGATGACGAGCCTTCCAAGAAGAGAATCAAACAAGACAGTGATGTTTCTTCAAGTGATGTAGAATATGTATTGATTTATTCTCTCACGGGAAACATCACACATGGAAGCAATGATTGGATTATAGACAGTGGGGCTTCCAAACATATGACTAGATTCAAAGAATCATTTGTGAAACTATTAGAACATGAATCACCCCACAAGGTGAAACTTGGGGATGACTACCAATATCCAATAAAAGGTAGTGGAGAATCCTCCTACAAATTAGACTCTGGAAAGTCTATGAAGATGAAGGATGTCCTATTCGTACCAGGACTAAAGAAGAACCTTTTCTCCATATCTGCATTATATGCAAAAGGCATAAGAGTTGCATTTATAGATGGCCAAGTCATCATGTGGCCAAAAGGAAATACTATTGACGATGCAATAGTAATTGGAGAACAAGAGGGAGGACTATACAAATTAAAGGGCCAACCAGAACAAGCTTTGGTTCATGACTCAGTAGAACCAAATGAAATTTGGCATAGAAGTCTTGCACATGTGCACTATAGGGCACTACCACTTGCAAGCAAAGTTGTTGAAGGTCTTCCATAAATGCAAGCAAAACATGAAGGAGTATGCAAGGAATGTGCGAAAGGAAAGAACACAAAGAAGAAATTTCCAAGTATCGAAAGCAAGGCTAAAGGAATCTTGGAAATCATTCACTCCGATGTATGCGGTCCGATGTCATCCAGTTCATTAAGCGGGTATGTATACTATGTTTCTTTCATTGATGATTTTTCTAGGAAAACATGGATATACTTCATGAAGAACAAAGATGAAGTATTCATCAAGTTCAAGGAATTCAAAGCCTTGATCGAAAACTACACAGAAAAGAAGATCAAGATTTTCCAATCAAACAATGGCGGAGAATTCACATCAAATGAATTCAAGGAATTATGCAAAGATTCAGGGATTAAGAGGGAGTTGACTAGTCCATATAATCCACAACAAAATGGGGTTGCAGAAAGAACGAATAGAACAATCATGGAAGCTACAAGGGAAATGCTTCATGATCAAGATCTTCTCATGCATCTATGGGAAGAAGCTGCTAGAATAGTTGTGTATGTACAGAACCATACTCCACATAAAGTACTCCAGAACAAGACCCCTGAAGAAGTGTTTTTCAGCAAGAAACCAGAAGTCATTCATCTCATAATATTTGGTTGTCCAGTGTACATACAAATTCCGAAAGAAAAGAGGACAAAGTTAGATCCTTCAGGAAGAAAGGGTATATTTGTAGGATACTCTGAAAGCTCGAAGGCATACAGAATATACTTCCCAGGATTCAAGAAGATCGACATCAGCAAGGACGTAACATTTGACGAAGACTTAGCTTACAACAAATCTAGAAAGATGAGACCTGCTGAAGAACTTGAAGAAACAGAAGTACCCAGAATTCATGACACAACCATGAACGAAGCAATTCAAGAAGAAGATCGAGAAATAGAAGAACCTCAAGAACCTATAGATCCACCTCAAGAAAAGAATCCTCACAAGAGGAAACCTGCTTGGGTATGAGAATTTATCCAAGGTGCAAAAAGCTATGGGGCTCCAGAAGAAATATATAGAGAAAGGAAAAGAACCAGGTCCTACTCCGGTTATGTAGCCTTATTACGTGACTTCATCAATAAAGAACCTTCCAACTATGAAGACGCGGCAGAAAAGAAAGAATGGAAGGATGCTATGATCGAAGAGTGTCAATCGATCATGAAGAATAATGTTTGGGATGTTGTCCCAAGACCAGAAGGGAATTTTGTTGTAACTTCCAAATGGATCTATAAGATCAAGCATGCTGTAGATGGTAGCATAGAGAAATATAAAAGCAAGATTTGTGGCTCGTGGTTTCTCCCAGAAAGAAGGAATAGATCATGAGGAGACTTTTTCTCCTATAGCCAGATATACTTCCATCAAATCAGTATTTGCTTTAGCTGCAGTAATGAAGTGGAAAGTACACCAAATGGATGTCAAGGCAACTTTCTATAATGGTGTAGTAGAAGAGGAAGTATATGTGAAGCAGCCACTCGGTTTTGAGACACATGACAGAGAGACTCAAGTGTGTAAGTTAAAAAAAACCCTGTACGGTTTGAAACAGGCACCCAGGACATGGTATGGAAGAATTGACAGCTTTCTATCTAGTTTGGGATTTACCAAGAGTAAAGCGGATTCCAACCTTTACTACAAGGTTAAAGAAGGGAACCCAGTAATCCTCCTACTGTATGTAGATGATCTATTTGTGATAGGTGAGGATGGGCTGATTGTTGATACAAAGAGGAAGCTTGCTGCCGAGTTCAAAATGAAGGACTTGGGTATGATGCACTATTTTCTAGGCATGGAGGTGTGGCAGAATGCAGATGAAATTTCCCTGGGACAAGGGAAGTATGAAGTAGAGATCCTGAAGAGGTTCGGGATGATAGACTGCAAGGCCATGACCACACCTATGGAATCAAACCTGAAGCTATTGAGTGATGCTTCATCAGAAGCGGTTGATGCTATGCTATATCGTCATATGATTGGTTCCTTGATGTACCTGACGAATACAAGACCAGATATTTGCTTTGATGTGAACACATTGAGCCAATTCCTGACAGATTCAAGACATGTTCACTTGGTTCCTGCAAAGCATATTCTAAGGTACTTGAAGGGTACAGTTGATTATGGGCTCGAGTATGAGGCGAATCGGAAGATTAACCTGGAAGGTTATGTGGATTTGGATTGGGCAGGCAGTGCCACTGACAGAAAGAGAAATTCATGATGTTTCTTCAGTATGGGATCAGGTGTGATCTCCTGGTTTAGCAGGAAGCAATCCTGTGTGGCACTAAGTACATCCGAAGCAGAGTATGTTGTAGCTTGTCCGGCTTGTCGTGAGGTGGTGTGGCTGAGAAAGCTACTGTCTGACTTGTTTGATCTCTAGATGGATACTATTTTGTATATATTGCGACAACCAGAGCTATGTGAAGCTATCAGAGAACCCTGTATTCCATGACAAGTCAAAGCATATCGAGATCAAACATCACTATATCATGGATATGGTGCAGAGAGGAGCAGTGAAGCTCTAGTATGTTGTGATGGACGAGCAGATAGTTGATGTAATGACCAAACCATTAGCCATAGTAAAGTTTGAGTACTTCAGGGAGAAGCTTGGTGTTCTCCAGATCAAGTTTCCCTCCAAAGGGAATTGATGTGTCCGTTGGCCCTTCTAACATGGTGGAAGCCTGAGCTTCACATGGTCAAATGTAAGTGCAGAGATGATCTGATGTGATTGTGGGTTGTGTTACCACATGATCAGTGCAGATCCATTCTGATGTGATTGAGGGATGTGTTCCCACATGATCAGATATAAGTGCAGAGATATTCTGTTGTGATTGTGGGATGTGTTCCCACATGATCAATGCAGAGCCTTTCTGACAAGATGAGGTCAAATGTAAGCGCAGAGCCATTCTGATGTGGTGTGTTCTCACATGGTCAGATATAAGTGCAAAGCCATTCTGATGTGGTGTGTTCTCAGATGGTCAAATATAAGTGCAGTGCCATTCTAATGCGGTGTGTTCTCACATGGTCAGATGTAATTGCAGGGCCTTTCTGACATGGGTTTTGGATGTGTTCCTCCCATGGTCAGATGTGAGTGCTAGGCATGCCTTTCTGACATAGTTCTTGGATGTGTTCCTCCCATGGTCAGATGTAAGTGTTGGGCGGCCCTTTCTGACATAGTTCATTCCATGGTTAGATATAAGTGTTGAGGACGATAAAGCCTCCTACATGAAGGCTAGGCCTACAACTAGCATGAAAAAAGGCTGGCTCTGTAGAACTTCCTGTGACGAGTAGAATTGAGATAGCACCAGTGATGATGATCTAGCAATGATGATCCAGACTTGATGATGATCCCGTGATTCTCTAGATCAAGTGATGATCCACACTTGATGATGATCCAGCAATGATGATCCACACTTGATGATGATCCAGTGATGCTCCAGATCAAGTGATGATCCAGACTTGATGAAGATGACTTGACGATGAAGATGACTTGATGATGATCCAAATAATATAGAGAAGAAGACTTGTACTGATAAATTGTGTCGAGAGAATACCTTTCTAGTTAAGAGGGAGTGTTGATGTATTTGTAACTTCAGAATGTATTCACTTGTATATCTTATGTATTGTACCCCGAAGTTTATTCTGGGAAGTATCTGTAATGTAATTGAGTCATGTCATGCCCCGATGTTTCGATCGGGAGATTCAATAATATAAACAAGTCATGTAAAGTCATAGAGTATAACCCTCCTTATTGATCAAGGGTTAAAGTCCCCGCAGTTGTGGGACCCTAGGGTTATTAGATTCTCCTAGAGAAGTCGGCCCTAGTGAGTTATTGTCAAGTCGGGAATTAGTATTAATAGATAGGGAGATTCTCTATTTAACACACATTCACTCACACTTAGTTGTAGCACATAACCAAGAGAGCAAGAAGAAGTTGGGACAAGAGAGAGAGAGACTACTGCTGTCGAGAGATCATCGTACTATCTTTGGGTTTTAATTTTGGTGTTGATTCTATCTCTGAGGAAGTTGTGGGGTTTTCTCGTTTATGGTTTCCCCAAGGAAAATCTTTGTGTTCATTGTCTCGTGTGATTGATTGTTGTGCTTGTTATTCTCTTAGATAAGATCCTAAGATCATATAGCTTAAATGTTAAAATCTAACAATGGTTGCCATGTATTTCGCTATTGTAGGTTAGAGTGCAACTGCATCATGTCTCTTACTCATTCGACTGATAGCTCCTCCAAATAGGTTAAACAAGTTCCCACTTGTATATATTATGTGATCAAGATCTCCAAACCAGTCTGCACCAAGAAATCTGTGTACATCTACTACTTTGTCTAGTCTGGGTCTTCCTTGGTAGTAGATTGCATAATCTGTGGTGCCACGCAAATACATGAAGGCCCTCTTCACAGTTGTTCAGTGCTCCTTCCCTAGCTTTGACATATATCTACTCAAAACTCTCACTACATGAGAAATGTTCAATCCAGTACAAACCATTACATACATCAAACTACCAACTACGCTAGCATATGGAACTCATGACATATATTCTTCCTCTTATGGTGCCTTAGGACACCGATCTACATTTAAATTTACACCAATAGGAATAGGTACCTTGACTCTCTTACTTTCCTACATGTTAAAAATATTTAGCATTGCTTCAACATGTTTTCTTTGATTCAACCAAATATTCATGTTTGCACGGTCGTTTTTAATTTCCATTCTCAATATGATGTTTCCAGCATCAATATCCTTCATGTCAAATTTGGATGATAGTTGTGACTTCACCTCCTTTATGGAATTTGTGTTGTTTCTAATCAACAATATGTCATCAACATATAGTATGATATTGATGAAGTGATCACCAACTTGTTTGGAGTATACACAGTGATCAACCTTGCTTCTCACAAACCCCAATCCAAGGATGTATGTGTTAAACGTTTGGTACCACATCCGTGGAGATTGATTTAGACCGTAAAGGAACTTCTTTAGCTTACAGACCCGCCACCATTAGTAATAGATAAAGCAAAACCAGACCAAAAAACATCTATTAAAACCTCCACCCATTCACCTCCGCTATAAACAGATAATTGAACTCTTTTAGAAAAGCTTCTCCAAAAGCCTTTTCCGAAGAGAATTTTCCTTGTAGTAATGGTGGAAAGAAATGAACGATGTTCAATATATGTAGTAATGGTGGAAAGAAATGAACGATGTTCAATATATATATGTTTATATATGCATAGAAAGATCGTTGCGAGGTGTTTGCATTTAAAGAACACCTTGGATATTTTACAAAATTTCGACTAGTGTAAAGGCGATCCGCCGATCAAACAAAAATTAGCATATAAATCGTACGGATTGTTGAAGGAGAACACTTAGATGGCTTTGTTATGAAATCGAAAGTCTTCACACATGTAAGACTCCTACTTGCTTAGTATCCCCTTTAAAAATATATATATATATATATAATTTTTTCACTTCGTATATTATATAAATGAATTATAAGGATTTGGAATGGTGGTAACAAATTTAAAAATGGGTTCTTCATAATATGACTTTTTTTAATTATTTCATTGAAATGGTCCCTTTATTTTAAAAATGGGTTCTTCGTAATATGACTTTTTTTTATTATTTCATTGAAATGGTCCCTTTAAAAAATAAAGGAGTTTTAAAATATATTATAGCTTTGTGATGTAAAGGAATCATAAGGACACTAACAACACAAATTGGAGTTTTAAAATATATTATAGCTTTGTGATGTAAAGGAATCATAAGGACACTCACAACACAAATTGTATGGAGTTAAAAGGGTTCTAAAAATAGAAGGGTCATAAGACATCTTTATAATGGGTTTTAAATTGATGATTGTGATTAAGTAAAAACCAACATTTTAAGGAGTTATAAATCATTGTGGCTTTTGCAAACTATGTAAACAAAGTTATTTTGCAAGTGTTCAAATAAACGGGTGCATTTTTGGTGGAATCCAACTCTCTCTATTTGTCCTAATACATCTTTATAATGGGTTTTAAATTGATGATTGTGATTAAGTAAAAACCGACATTTTAAGGAGTTATAAATCATTGTGGCTTTTGCAAACTATGTAAACAAAGTTATTTTGTAAGTGTTCAAATAAACGGGTGCATTTTTGGTGGAATCCAACTCTCTCAATTTGTTTAGTTTGAATTGTTTTAACTGAAGGCTGGAGTTGTAAGAAGCCCTCATAGCTCTTAGCACTAAAAGACTTGATGTGTTTCTATATTCTAGATCATGGTCTTCTGTGTCTACTTTTGACACTCAAAACTACTGTGAGATGTTTGGATGTTTTGAGAGGGGGATTTGTTTAATACCACATCCTTAAAATAATATTTAGAAATGAAGAAACTTGTTTACCCATCGTGCCTCCACACATGTGTAAAACCATGAAGAGAGTTGAATCCTTGCATATGTTGTAGTTGGATAATAGAGCTTGATCCTCAAGTTGCTTTTCCACATATAAATTTTCCTTTGATGATTTGTCAAAATCCATTACGTTTGCTCCAACTTTAGTTTTATATCAACAACATGAATCCTTGAGTGCACCCATATTAACAAAGTTTTCACTAAGAGTGAGTTTATCATGATTTGAGAGCATGCTTAGATAGCATGCATTTCTTCGAGCACTTGGTAGGCTTCATCAAGCTCTATAGGTTTTGAACATATTTCCTTAACACTACTTTTTACAGGAATTGTGTAGAATACCTGATAGACATTTTTTGTTGAACAATTAGAAAATATTGAAAAAAAATGAAATACACAATAGGCTTTCAAATTGATCCATCTAAACTCTAGCACCAAGATTCACTGGACGATATTGACAATGGGACTAAAACCTCATTGAATTTGATGTTCATCTTTAAAAACTATGCACAAAAATATGTAAAATATTGTGATCACCTACAAGAGATCACAACTAGACTTAGAAATCAAATGAACAACAATACTTTGAGCAATTTTACAAAAGGAAAAAGAAAAGAGAGAGTGAAGAGAAAAATATTGGAGCAAAATCGCTAAACTCTTATTCAAATAACATTCCATCATTCAAAGAACGATACAATGTCGCTACGTATAGATAGTTCAATGGTGACATGGAGACCTAGTTGGTCTTAACTTAGACCTCATATGCTCTATGCCCTAGTTATCCATATAATTTCTCAAAGATGAGTTAACTAGGTCATAACTAATCGAGGGTGACAAGTGGAGGCTTACTTACATAAAATCGGGGATCTAAAGCATGCATGATAGAAATTAGCTGAAAATAGTGAAGTGGGGCACTAACCTTCCTTGATTCAATGAATTGAGTTCCATGAACTCAAACATGGAAGTTAGGATCCTAAAATCCAGGAATGCACTCTCACCAACTAAAAATAACATATTTTTCTCTTAAATATAGGGATGAAGCACTCACATGGCTCACTTGGCCAAATTTAATTAAAATTGGAGCATCAAGATCACGAGACCAAGGTCTAAATTCCCTAGGTGAGAATTTAATGCTAAGGAGAAGGTGAATCTTCTCTAACACTCCCCCCCCATAAGCCTAACTTGGTGAAACTAATGCACAAAAAATGGGTCCCTTGAAGTTGCAAACATATTAGGTAACCAAGTACATAAAAATAATATCCCTTGAAAGTGGGAAAAGAGGGAAAACCTAGTGGGGACAACCCCTCTCCCTTGTTCTTCCCCATCGACTTTCCAAAAAAACAGAGAGGATAGAACTAAATGGACTTTGCCAATCATATTCAGCCATGATCGTTATCTTTTCCATCTACTTCCATATTTTCTCAATACTTATACTTCATCCATGAAAATATCCTATGAGGAGGAAGGGGATATGGCTACCAATGTGGGTTCTTCATTAGAGACTAATGCTCCTCTTTCATGGTAGTATGTCAGTGGATCCACCATATATCTGTTGGATAGGCAACTAAATCACTTGTTTCATGAAGAGTGTGATGTGCCCAAAGAGGTTTGGTTGTTGGATATGCAACAACCTGTTCGTGAATGTCAACAACGTTTACATACAAATCGAAAATATTACGTAAGGTAATTGAAGAGACGTCAATGAGATCTTCAATAGTAAGAACTTGATCTGTATCAAGTTCTCCATCAATTGAATGACTGATTTGAATTGGTGCATTAACTCCAAAAACTTGATCTATAAAAAGTTCTCTAATACAATGTAAAAATATGATGACAAGGCTTAAAGTAATGGTTGATTTGAACTAGTGCATCATCTCCCATTTAGATTGAAGTGCATGATTCAAATTCTATAGAGAATTCTTGGATATTTCTTGGGCTCAAAATGATGAGCTCGTTCTCCAACTAATATCCTCTTATTGATTCCCAGCATCGACATCTTTCAAAGTTTTGGAACATAACAAGTAGGACATGAATATTGAATTTTGGCGCTTCGCCTTTTTGTCATCACCATCATACCTAGAGAGATGTGCTCTTCCCTTATGTACTCATCTTTATCATGTGCGTCGTTATTTGTTTCTCATGTCCACCTCATGAAGCATCGTCATGAATGTCATGTTGGTGTAATTTTCAAACTATGAGGTCACGTCATTTACCATCATCGTCATGTCATAATACTTAAATAAGTGTTTCCATAGCAAAATGTTTGTTGTGTCCATATTTCACTTTGCCAAATCCTCTTTCGTTTGACCCACATAGCACACAACCAAATTTTTGCCTCATCCAAGGAAATTATGTTATGTCAGTTAAAATCCATCAATTGTGATTCCATCGAAAAAATTTCCAATTGCATCCATCATCATTTCTCTCGCTATGCCTACATCTAGAAAGGTAAAAGTTACTCTCTATCCACCACTTTGCAAAAAACATCGAGTGACTTCCATTTTAAAAATTAAAAGAAAAATAGCATGCTTTCATTTATTCATGACTTTGACACCATTGATCAACCTTGAAAACCCTATTTATCCGAGGGCTCTAAACACAATCTAGGTTTCCATCCCCATCTTCCCCTTGAATAACCCTCCAAGGGTGTTTAAAGTGTTGTTTCCTGAACCATGTCATTTTGAGCATCAACATAAATGGTGACTCCGTTGGGGGATATTCCTATAAATATTTTAATTCTTCATGATCCAATCCCTTTAATCTTGTCAAATTCTTTTATCTTTCTTATTCAATCATAACTGATTTGCGGAGCTTTGTTTGTCATCAATCGGCTATCCCAGTATTTGATCTATGTTCATCAATTCCTTCTTTCTCCATGGCTGTTTCTAGATATTAGATGTTATGGGGTATGTTCAATCATCATAATCCTAGCATTAACCTCATTAACCCTCAAAAGGTCATGAAGAAAGTCAAAAGTTCATGCCCCAATATTTGATGCCATAGCATTGTCTTTCCCCCTAATGTAGTTAGGGTTATGTCTTATTTATATCCTCCCTCAACCACAACAGAACTGCTACATTCATTAATGGTGGTGTTTCCCAATAGTTTGTACAGAGTACTACACTGAAATCTCCTCATCAATAGCATTAATCCTCAAAACCATTTTGCATTTTTCATTTCCACACACAATTTGTACTCCTGCAACATCCATCTTTCCGACAAATATCAAGTTTACCACTAGATTTGGAATCTGTAGTACTCCAAAGAAATTTCTAATCCTTCCATCCTTGAGCTTCAACTTAACTCTTCCACATACAATGATATTGGTTGGTGAATCATCTCCCAAGAACACATCTCCTATTGCATCTTTCATATTCACAAAACCACTCCCTATGAGGGGTCATATGACACTATGCACCTAAGTCAATCATCCATACATCATGATCTAAATGATTGCTTGTTGAATCTAGATACACATCCCCTTCTTCTGAGGAGGAGTTACTTGCCTATGTGGAAGGGGTATCCTTAGATCCCTGTACTTTCTCAACATTCTTAGATCTACAATCCTTTTTACAGTGCCTAGCTTTATCACATTCCCAACACTTCCTTATAAATTTTCTTGGGGATTTAGATCTACCCTTAGATTTAGATTTCCCCTCAGATCCCTTATTTGTATTTCTCTCCTAGGAGTGACCTCTCATAGATAAGGCATCCATGCTATGATTATCCATGTCTTTCCACCTCATCTCTTTTGACAACATGAATGCTATTATTTCATCAAATTTTAAGGTCACTTGACTAGCACTACCTATCATTGCAATTAGGTTATCCCAAGAATCTGGCAAAGAACACAATAATGTAATACTTTTATATTCTTTAGCCATTGTAATGCCAACATAGGTTATTTGACTTACAAGAGTATTGTATACATTTAGATGCTTTGTCACTATGGCGTTATTATCCATTCTGAGGTGATATTGTTTATTTTGTAGAAACAACTTGTTTACTAGGGATTTTGATTGATACAAACTCTCTAGCTTCGTCAAAATATTTAACACACTATCTTCTCTAGACACGTTCAACAACAGAGAGTCTAATAAGCACATTCAAATTGTATCCATTTTCCTTTTTTTCTAATTTATCCCAATCTTCTTATGTCGATCCAATGGGTTGTGTACCCCTACTTACAACAATCCACTTTTCCCAATCTATAAGAAGATCCTTCGCTTTGAGCTTCCATAGCTCAAATTTATGGTTGTTAAATTTCTTGATGTCAATTCTTGAACTACTCACCATTCTCTTTCAATGCACAAATCAATGTTGCAAAGCATCCACTTAACCCAGGTTTATCGCAAATCTAAGATCTATCAACCCGGTCGAACCCTCAACAACAAAGGCATCCCCCTGATTTCAATAATTGATCTCTAATACCACATGTAAAGTTTTAAACCTATGAAGAGAAGTAAAGAATACAGATCCTTTTAAGCAAAATAGATACTACACCACAACATTCACACATAATACACAGATATTTACCATGGAAACCCTTCACTGGGAAAACCAACAAAACTTAGAGACACGCCTCTTACTTTCTCATTATGATTATCAACAACTCACAATGCAATATATAGGTATTCTACAGCATCCAAAACCCTAATTCGTTAACCTAGATTAGAAATAAACCTCAATCACTTAACAATGATTAAATTACAAATTTCTAGAAAAAACAAAAATAACCCAAAACAATTCGATGGCAAAGGGATTGAACAGGAACAGCCGTACAGATGACAAATCCCACATGCACATGCAAAGAATATAACACATACCCAACACTCTCCCACTTATGTTTTTCATTTGCATAACAATGGACCATGTACTATATGGGTCACAAGTTCTAGGCAATAACGCCCATAGATTCTCTACACAAATGGAACTTCTCAATATTGACAGACTTTGTCAATGAGTCTACAACATTTTCCAAGGTATAAACCTTTTCCAACAACAACTTCTTGTCTTCAACCATATCTCCCACAAAGTGATATTGCACATTAATATTCTTTGTCTTAGCATGATAAGAAGGGTTCTTTGTGAGAAAGATTATACTTTGTTCGTTGTAATCTAACCTTATATATTTTTGTACAAACCTAATACCTGAACACAATATTTGCAACCATACAACTTCTTTTCTTGCATGAACAGATGCCATGTATTCACTTCTGTAGGTTAGAGTGCAACTACATCCTTCTCTTGTTCATCCAACTGATAGCTCCTCCAAATAGGTTAAACAAGTACCCACTTATAGATTTTATGTGATCAAGATCTCTAGACCCGACTACAACAACAATTCCTTGTACATATATTACTTTGTCTAGTCCAGGTATTCATTAGTAGTATATTGTATAATTTGTGGTTACATGCAAATACATGAAGACCCTCTTTACAGTTGTCTAGTGCTCCTTCCATGGTTTTGACATATATATGCTCAAAACTCCCACTACATGAGCAATGTTCAGTCTATTACAAACCATTACATACTTCAAAATACCAACCGCACTAGCATATGGAACTCATGACATATATTCTTCCTCTTTTGGTGCTTGGGGACACTAATCTACATATAAATTTACACCAATAGGAATAGGTACCTTGACCCACTTACTCTCCTACATGTTAAAAATATTTAGTATTGTCTCAACATATTTTCTTTGATTCAACCAAATATTCATGTTTTCACGATCTCTTTTAATCTCCATTCCCAGTATGAAGTTTGCACCATCGAGATCCTTGATGTCAAATTTGGATGATAGTTGTGAGTTCACCTCCTTTATGAAATTTTTGTTGTTTCCAATCAACAACATTTCATCAACATATAGTACTATATTGATGAAGTGATCACCAACTTGTTTGGAGTATACACAGTGATAAACCTTGCTTCTCACAAACCCCAATACAAGGATGCATATGTCGAACTTTTGGTACCATATCCTTAGAGATTGGTTTAGACCATAAAGGAACTTCTTTAGCTTACAGACCAGCTCTTTCCTTCCCTTTACTATAAACCCTCCTGGTTGTTTCATGTAGATTTATTCTTCAATATCTCGATGTAAGAACATTGTCTTCACATCCATCTACTCTAAGTCAAGATCAAAGCAGATAATAAGAAGGAATATATTAGAATTTAATTTAGCAATTGGGGAAAATATTTCACCAAAATCAATTCCCTCTTCCTAGAATATCCCTTTGTTACTAAGCGGGATTTGTACTTCTCCACTTTACCTTCTGCATTCAACTTCTTTTTAAATAGTCATTTGCTACCAAAGGCTTTTCGGGCCAGCTATATCCCAAGCTTCATTTTTGTCCAATGCATCCATTTCTTCAACCATTTCCATCTTCCATAGATTGTTATCCTATGAAGCATTATATTGCTTCACATTTCTAGGATCACCATTAGTAATAGAAAAAGAAAAACTAGACCTAAAACAATGAGGGGAATACCTTTCTGGTTTCCTTCTTTATTGATATGATCTCCTCAAAACTGGGGTATGAGGTTCTTCTTCTTCTTATTTAGCTTATCTAGTTGAGTCAGATTCTTCATCTTCTAACTCAAACTCTATTTTATTTGGTTCCTCTTTAATTGGAGTCACTTATTGTCTGGGAAATTCGTTTACCTCTTCAAAAACAACATATCGACTATAAACAACATTCTTAGTTAGAGGATTCCAAATCTTAAAATCTTTCATACAAACTTTATGACCAATAAAGATACATTTTTTAGCTTTATTATCCAACTTACTACATTTCTCCTTTGGAACATGTACATAATTATCACAGCCAAAAGCTTTTATATGTTTAATAGAGGATTTATTACCAGTCCATACCTCATGTGGAGTTTTGTTAACCAATGGTAATGTGAGTGATTCGATTTACCAAGTAACGTGTTGTATCCATTGCGCATGCCCATAATTCTTGTCCTATCCCGACAATGTTGAGCATGCTTCTTGCACTTTCGATCAACTTCCTATTCATCCTTTCTGCAACTCTATTTTGTTGAGGTGTGTATGGAGTATTCTTTTTCCTTGTCGTATTGCACTTCTTACAAAATTTATTGAATTCATCCCTCAGAACTCCCCACCATTATCTGTCTTCAACACCTTTATTTTCTTTTATGTATGATTCTCTACAAGAGCTTTAAATTCTTTAAACTTAGTAAATACATTAGATTTCTTTCGAAGAAAATAAATCCATGTGTTCCTTTAGAAATTGTCTATAATTGAAACATTATACACATATCTACCTAATGATGGAACATACACAGGTCCAAACACATCACTATGTATTAACTCTAAAATTCCCTTTGTCCTTGTAACATTAGATACAAATCTTACTTGATTTTGTTTTCCATATATCCAATGTTCATAGAAATCAAAATCTAGTGTGAAATCAGACATATCTTCAACCATGCATTTACCTTGTAATGCTCGAAGGCCCTTTTCTCTTATATGACCCAATATTTGATGTCATAGCATTACCTTTCCTCCTGATGCAGTTAAGGTTGTGTCTTATTTATCTCCTCCCTTGGGCACAACAGAACTATTACATTCATTGATGATAGTGCTTCCTAATAGTTTGTACAAAGTTTTACACCAAACTCCCCTTATCAATACCATTGATCCTTGAACCATTTTGCATTTTCCATTGCCACACATAGTATGTACACTTGCACCATCCATCTTTCCGACAGATATCAAGCTTCTTGGTAGCCTTTGGAATGTATAGTACTCTAGGGAGAGTTCTAATCCTTCCATCCTTGATCTTCAACTTAACTCTTCCACGTCCAATGATATTGGTCGGTGAATAATCTCCCAAGAACACATCTCCTCCATTGTACTTTTCATATTCACAAAACCACTCACTATGAGGGGTCATATGACACAACGCACCTAAGTCAATCAACCATACATCATGATCTAAATGATTACCTGTGGAAGCTAGATACCCAACCTCTCCATTTTCTAAGGATATATTTGCCTCTTTGGAAGGGGTATCCTCAAATCCCTTCTCTTTCTCAACATTCTTATATCTAAAATCCTTTTTATAGTGCCCATCTTTACCGCATTTCTAACACTTCCTTATAAATTATCCTGGGGACTTAGATCTACCCTTATATTTAGATCTCCCCCAATATCCCTTATTTGTGTTTCTCTCTTGGGGATGACCTCTCACAGATAAGGTATCCATGGATTTCCATGTCATCTCTTATGACAACAGGGATGCTACTATTTCATCAAATTTTAAGGTCACTTTACCACCACTACCTATTGCTACAATTAGGTTATCCCAAGAATTTGGAAAAGAACACAATAATGTGATGCATTTATCTTCTTCTGCCATTGTAATGCCATCATAGGTTATTTTAATTACAATAATATTGTAGACATTATATGATTTGGCATTGTGTCATTATCATCCATTCTGAGGTGATATGGTTTATTTTACATAAACAACTTGTTTACTACGGATTTTCATTGATACAAAATCACTAACTTCATCTAAAGCTTTAACACGTTATCTTCTCTAGACACGTTCAACAACATAAAATCTGAAAAGCACAGGTAGACTATACTCCTTGCACTTATTTCTTATTTATCCAAATATTTTTTTTTTGATCCAGTGGGTTTTGTACCTGGATCCACAACAATCCATTGTTCTTGATCTACAAGAAGATCCTCCATTTTGAGCTTCCATAGCTCAATTTTTTTGTCTTTAAATTTCTCTCGATCTTGATTCTCAAACTGCTCACTATTCTCTTTAAATGCATAAATCAATGTTGCAAAAATCCCATTGAACTCAGTTTTATCACAAACCCAAGATCTATTAATTGTGTCGAACCGTTAGCAACAAAGGCGTACCCTTGATGCCAATAATCCAGCTCTGGCGCTACATGTAAGTTTTAAACCTATACTTGCCATGGGGATTAGAACAATTGGTAATGAGTAATTGAGATGAGAAGTTGTAAATGGAATGTCACGAGTTCAAATCCCTAATGGGTACTTACTTACAAAAGAAAAGTTTTAAACCCAGAGAAAAAAAGTGTAAATATTCTTTTAAGCAAAAAAGAGATTACACCACAGCATTCAAACATAATACATATAGATTTACCCTGGAAATCTTTAACTGAGAAAACCAGCAAAACTTAGAGCCGCACCTCTTACTTTCTGATAATGATTATTTACCACTCATAAAACAATATATAGGCATTCTGCAACATCCAAAACCCTAATCTGATAACCCTGAATAGAAATAGACCCCAATCCCTTAACCAGTATTAAAGTACATATTTTTAGAAAGAAAAAAAAACCTGAAAAATTATGATGGAAGAGGGATCGAATAGGCATAGTCATATAGACGACAAATCATGCATGCACATTTGAAGAATATAACACATACCCAATAATTCAAAGGAATCTATTGAGCCTTTCGCAAGTCATTGGTACAATTTCTACGATGAGGCCCATAACCCTTTGACTTGTGAAAATTTCCTTATAGCAAAAGAGCAAGAAAAATGAGTAAAGAAGGGTATGTTTTCAGTAGCCGAGGAACCTATCGAAAAAACATGTGTTGTTTTTTTTATAGAAATGGTTAAATTGAATTTATAAAAGGATGAGAAAACTCAGTTGAGATATCTCAAACAAATAAAGACCCAAAAATTTTCCAATGGTTGACTAAGTGGACTAACTTCTTGAGAATATTTTTAACTATGAGATAAATTTGCAATTCTTGATTGCAAGACTTGGTTGTGAACTTTAATCAAACACTTTTTAAATATTATGTTGTAGCTTACGGTGGGACAATTTTGACTGGAGAATTTGCAATTACTTTCAGTTTCCATGTTATAACTACCCAAGAGAATTTGATTTGTGATATATTTGATTTCTATATATTTATAGTGCATATTTCATGTGACATTGCATAGAAGATATCACTCATGATATTATTACCCATCAACATTATAACAGCAGTAAACTAATGCGTAAACCATATTGAAGAGAACAAATTTTTAGATTTGTTTGGATTCATTAAAACATGTAGGCATGCCTGTAAATTACACTAGGACAAATATGGTAATGCCTTTCCTTAAGGTTGCAATTGATACTAAATCCTTATATTTATTGTGTATTGAGATGTCTCTAGTTCATGCGCCCTCCCAATCCTATAGAAGTTGGTATAGCTTCTCCATACTCCAAACGAGTGAGACGAATGGAAAGACCATCAAAACCACTCCCAATATGTAGAAACAAGAATATTCTTCCCTCTCTACTACATAGGATGTGTATAGTAGCAGTCAAAGGTATATTGAGAGAGTTAGGGCATTTTTCCCAACCAATGATAGTTTTGGCTCATGCCAAAATGAATCACTATAAATGAATGTGACTCCTTTTGTAGCATGGACTCAACAAAGATAAAAACAAGTGCTATTCTTCCCCTTTATCATGTATGGTGCACCCTACTTCTTTAGTAGTTCATATGCGAAATGAATGTCTCCCCGACACAGAGGTAACCAGAAAAGAATGTGCCCCCATAAATTGACTGAGAATAGTATATGCACTAGGCGATGTGCCTTTCCTTGGCAGTACAAAAGAATCACTGAGATGTATGGCAACTTTTCTCTAAGCAAGCAGTATACATACTCCTTTCGCTGGTGTGCCCTCTTGACAAATGGTGAAGAAACTTAAGAAAATCGTGTTCACCTCTAAAACCACATAAATATTTAAATTTGAAATTAGACACACTAAATGATATTTTGATGGCGTTGAATAACAAGCGAGAAATACAGGATGATTTCTCCTCAAGAGATTGCTAGGATAGGTTGTCTCACTATCAAAACCATTCACCTCCTCCTAGGGTTTCATATAAGAGAAGTTAGAATCTCAAGAGGTATTGATATCAATGCAAAATAGACAAGAATGAGATCATGAGCTATCATTTCCCATTTTATAATTTCTCTTTCCTCCTCTTAGTGACTTTTCAACTTCCCTTGAAGCTTCTCCATTTTAAAATTTCATAAAGTGACTTTACGGAGAAATCTCCCTTGTTCCACATTTAATTTTTAAGTGAGCACTTTAGGACTTTACCATTATTTTTTGCTCACTTTATCATAAAGTTACTTTTATAATTCACTTTAAATAAATTAATTACTAATGTCACTTTATAAATTCCTTTTAGCCTAGGTGACATTAATAATTAATTAATTCCCTTTTTCACCAACTATAGCCTATGAGAATTGGATAGGTTGATGAGTCGCTTGTGGTAACTATTCTAAAAGGGACATTATAGTCCTCCCTTCCCAAATTTGTTTCCTCAAGCAACTGCAAGTTGGGGTACTGCAATATCTGTTCATTCTCCCAGGTGGCATCCTCCACGGGCATATGTCTCCACTTGACCAAGTACTCCCGAATGACCCTTCTTCTCAGTTTCCTCTAGCGGACCTCTAGTATCTCTTTCAGATCCAGAATTAACTATCCCTCATCATCCAACGGGGGTAGCTATGTAGATGTCATGACCAATTGTCCCAATGCCTTCTTGAGGAAAAACACATGAAAGACATTGTGAATCTTGCTCCCCTTCAGAAGCTCTAGCTCATAAGCCACTTATCCCACTATCTTGGTGACCATGTACGGAACATAGAAGCGAGGCTTCAATCTCTCTGCACCACTCCACTTGAGTGAATATCGATGGTAAGGTTGAAGTCACAAAAAAACTTAAGTCTCCCACCTGAAAATTGCGCTCCATCCTATCTATACACATAGATTTTCTATTGGTTTTGAGTCGTTTAAAAGTTTGCTTTAAGCACTCAAAGGATGTCTTGGCTATCCTAGATCCAATCCTTTGCTTTTGGATCCCTTATCCCCAAATGTCCACAAATTAGGTGGCAATGTACCCATATAATTCTCTAAATGGAAACATGTCAATCGACATGTGGAAAGTGGTATTGTAGCAATACTCACCCAAATGTAACCATCTGATCCATGCCTTTTATTAGCATGTTACATTGTTGCTCAAATAGCCTTCAACCCATTTTTTCATAGTATTTGTCTTCTCGTCTGTATCTAGATGTCAATTGGTGTTGGGAGTCAACTCTGTGCCAACCAACTTGAATGCTTCCTACCAAAAATCCCTAATGAACCTGTTATCCCTATCACTAACGATGTTTTTCGACAACCCATGTAAACGGAACACCTCTCTGAAAAATACCTTTGTCACCTGTGTTGATGTATAAGTTGAATAAATTGCAAAAAAGTGTGTGAATTTCATCAACCAATCCACTAACACATAAATGCAGTCTTGAGCCTATACATGTGTTAGACCTATGATGAAGTTCATAGAGATACTCTCCCACTTCTTCTTTAGAATGGGTGATGGTTGTAGGAGTCCCATTGGATGGTTCTATTCATTTTATTATGTTGGAACGTCAAACACTCCCTCACATTACTAATAGTACGACATTCTTGAGGCCCTTCCAGGAGAACCTCTCTATAATATGGCGGTATGTTTTAAAATACCCCTGATGTCTTGTAGTAGGAGTATCATCTGTGGCCCTTAGTATATTTTCTTTGAGCTTGGATTATGGAAAAAACTATATCATGTCCTTATAGAAAATGGCATCATTTGCTACTTGTACCCATCGTCTTGTACTATTCCATCCAATATCTCACAAACAAACTTATTTTTGGAGTACTCCATGAGAAGCCAGGATTTCTAGTCTGTTAAAACCTCCATCAATGAGTAAGTGGTTGGCTTCCTAGAAAGTGTGTCAACAACAGCATTTTTATTTACATACTCAATATCAAAATCGTAAGCATGTATGTTGTCGACCCATTTTTATTGTCTTTTGTTCAAATATTTATGTTCCAGGAAATACCTCAAACTATTGTGGTCAGTACTCACCACAAATATGTTTCCCACCATATGCAATCTAAACTTTTCCAAGGCATGCATAATGGTGAGCATATCCTTTTCAAAGATAGAATAGATCATTGTTGCTTCTCTGAGCTTCCCACTCTCAAAAGCTATTAGATGATGTTTCTGCATCAATACTGCTCCAATGTTAATTCTTAAAGCATCACATTCCAACCTAAGAAGTTGGTTGAAATATAACAATGTTAAGATTGGGAAAGTACTCATCACCTCCTTGAGCTTGTCAAAAGCCCCTTGTGAGTCGTATGTCCATCTGAAATCCCCTTTCTTCATAATATCTATAATAGGTGCATCTAGTTGGGAAAATACCTTCACAAACAATCTATATATTGGCACAAACCAAAGAATCCTCGTAACCCTGTGAGTGACTTCGGCGGGGTCAATCTATAATAGCATGGATTTTCTCCTGATGAACTTGCAGACCTCGTCCACTAATCACATAGTGCATGTATAGTATCTATGTAATCTCTAACTCACACTTGGAGGCCTTGGTGTACAAGGACTGCTCCTTCATGATTCCCAATACCTCATCTAGGTGCCTCATGTGGCCCTCCCAAGTCCAATTGTATATGAGTAGATCATCAAAGAACACGAGCAGAAATTTTCTAAACTTTATGTGAAAAATGTGATTCATGCATGACTATAAAGTAGTTGCTTCATTGGTTAAACCAAACTGCATAAGCAAGAACTTATAATTCCCATAGTGGCACCCAAAATTTATCTTGCGAACATCATGTTCACGAACTCTGATCTGATGATACTCGAACCAGGGGTCAATATTTGAGAAATATACTTCCCTATGAAACTCATCTAGTAACTCATTGATGTTGGGAATTTGTTACATGTTCTTGATCATATATTTTTTCAGAGCCTTGTAATCTATGCACATAATGCATTGTTCCATCATTTTTCTTAACCAACACAACTGAAGATGTGAAAGGACTAGAGCTAGTCCTGATGTTCCCCATAGCTAGCAGCTCTTTAATTTTCTTGTCAATCTCATCTTTGAAGGCCTTGGGACGTCATTAAGGGGTGGTGATCATAGGTTTATCCCCCTCCTCCAACTCTATGGTATGCTCAAATCCTTTGTCTAGTGGCCTACCAGGTGGAATATCCCAAAACACTTTGTCGTACTTCCCCAAAAGGTCATGTATGTCATGTGATACTATTGGTCATCATGGGAAGTCTTCTCAGCGGTGATCAATCATTATGTTGCATATGTCACATGGCATCATCTTAAAAGTGCCTCCATCCTCTGGGATTATATAACACTTAGGGATTCATTGGACATGCCTTGCAGAACTACTCTCATTCCATTAGGAGTGTCAAACCCAATCTCCAAGGTTTTGTAGTCCTTCATAATGGGTCTTAGGGTATTGAGTCATTGTACTCCCAAAACTATGTTGATCTCTGCTAGATCCACTATATCGAATTCATTTTTCATGTTGTATTTCCCCATCATCAAGGTCATTTGGGAAGCCTTCAGTACATAGGGCATGATCCATCCACTTGCTACCTCTACGTCGAACCCATAGAACTCCTAAGATTGGATGCCCCTCCTGGATACTAAAGCAGAGTCAATGAAGTTTTGTGTAGTCCCACCATCGATCAAGATTATGACTCTCTTCCCTCCAATGAATCCTATGACATGAAAATTGTTGAACCTGGGAGTGGCTAATAAAGTAGCAATGTTACTCCTCTAAGTATATGTTTGTGGTTGTTGAGTCTAAACATGTGGTTGTTGCACCTGCAATCTTAAAACCTGTGGCTGTGGAACTTACTGTATTTGTACATGTGGTTGGTCCTCATCCTTATCCTACTCTGACTCATCCTCCTCATTGATGCTCGACACTACCTCTATGTAATGGACCTTACCCTTTCCCATACAACAATGTTCCAATTGCGATGGTTCTTTGAAACTAAAGGACAACTTCTTCATTTGCAACTCATTATAGGTTTCTTCATCCAACCTTTTATTCCCATATCCTTCCTTCTAAAATGGATTTTTTTCCTTGCCCTTGTAAGGAATGAAAGGTTTGGTCGAGTACTTGTTCTTGGGTGCATCATCCTCCATATCATGAGTACATGTGATAGCATCCTATAGAGTAACGGGCTTGAAATCCTTAACCCAACCACGTAATGGCTCAAAAAATCCCTCTGTAAATAACATGATAAGCTTGGGCTCTAAAATGTCAGTCACCGTAATTGCTAACCTCTGGAACTCGGTGATGTAAGTGTCTGTAGTCCTGGTCTACTTGAGTTGAGCTTGCTCCCTAAAATGTACCTCTGAGTCCTTCTTGTCAAACCTATTGATCAACCTCTTAGTGAAGTCTAAATAAGAAGTGATGTTGTCATGTCTTAAGGTGACCAATTCTTCGTACCAACATTCGTGTGCCTCTCCCTTTATAAGTAAAGTGGAATACTTAATTGCCTCAATTACCTCATGGGGTTGAGCTAGAAATTAAGTGTCTATATTATGGACCCAAGCTCTTGCCGTGCACTTGTTAAAATTATCAAAGAAGGGATATTCAATTTTCCCATATTCCACTGCAAGTCAAAGTTTTGTTGCATCCTTCCAAAGTCTCTAGGTTTTTTTCGGTACTTCATATTACATAAATCCTGGAAGGACATGTTGGCATGGAAATATGTACTCATACCCTTGTACTCTGCTAAATAATCTATGAAAATGTCTCTTGGTTCAAACTACTCTGGTTGGACCACTACCTAATATGTCAAGAATTGTGGCATTGTTGGTTTAGTAGTCTCCTTGTTGTTGAGCCCTAAGTTGGTTGGTGAAGGACTGTAGGTATTTCTTCTTTGTGTGTGATTCCCATTTTAACCATTTGAACACTCTACACCAATTTTGTTCCTCCCCTAGGAGTTTACCAATATCTATGTCATAAGTTAAAGTAGTTATTGTTGTCCTCTAGCCAAGTCATTTAAAATTCACATGATACTATCATTACATGGTGTCTCCTTGTTTGGGTCGCTCCTACTATCCAAAAAACTTCCATGCTCGCTTCCCCGGAGTGGAGCATTTATATCTCCCATTTATTCTTCACCCTCAATCTCAAACTGCT
The DNA here is from genome assembly GCA_001517045.1 of Pseudotsuga menziesii. Taxonomy (NCBI): domain Eukaryota; kingdom Viridiplantae; phylum Streptophyta; class Pinopsida; order Pinales; family Pinaceae; genus Pseudotsuga; species Pseudotsuga menziesii. The sequence goes on from LPNX010649539.1 coordinate 161,322, forward strand.
CTTCCTTTTCTACTTCTAACAGTTCTGCTTCTTTTGATACTACCCACCCCTCTCCCATGAACTTTGATAAAAACATGTGTGTGGGTTCACCCGGTCTTCTCCTCTTGTATGTGACATGCTTGGTATTTTTTGGATTCATAAAAAGTCATAAGTCACAAGATGGTAGAATCTATGGCTCTGATACCACTAAGATATCCCCAAACCAATAAAGACCCAAAAATTTGCCAATGGTTAACTGAGTGGACTAAGTTATTGAGAATATATTTAAATTTGAGATAAATTTTAAATTTTAGCTTGCAATACTTGGCTATAAACTTTAATCAAATACGTTGTAAAATTATGGTGTAGGTTACGGAGGGACAATTTGAACCGGAGACTTTACAATTACTTTTAGTTTCCATGTTTTAGGTGCCCAAGAGAATTTGTTTTGTTATAGATTTGTTTTCTATAGATTTATATTGAATATTTCATGCGGCATTGCATAGAATATATCCCTAATGATATTATTACTCATCAACAATTATAACACCAGTAAACTAATGCATAAACCATATTGAAGAGAACAAGTGTTCAGAGTTGTTTGGATTCATTAAAACATGTATACATGCATGTAAATTACATCGAGACATATCTGATAATGCCTTTTCTCAAGGTTGTAACTGATATTAAAGCTTGATATTTATTGTGTACTAAGATGTCTCTAGTTCATCCACCCTCCCAATCCTGTAGTGGATGGTATAGTTTCTCCATGCTCCAAATGAGTTAGACTAATGGAAAGAACATAAAAACCACTCCTAATATTTCCAAACAATAATATTCTTCCCTCTCCTACACAGGATGTGTATAGCAACAATACAAAGGGATATTGAGAGAGTTAGGGCATTTTTCCCAACTTATGATAGTTCTAGCGCATGCCAAAATGCAACACTATAAATGAATGTGACTCTTGTGGCAACATTGACTCAACAAAGATAAAATTAAATGCTCGTGATTCCCCTTTATGATGTCTAGTGCACCCTTATTTGTAAAGATTTAACCTTCCATTTTGGATATTATTATTTATAAATATATATTTTGATAATTGAATGATAAATTACAGAGATATTGAGCCATGTTAAATATGGACGATAGGCACGTCTATTAATAAATATACATGCCTTATAATAACTAGTAATTAATTATTAATTAACATAATAGTGATTAAATAATAAATAACCTATTAGGTTCATTACAAGTCATATGGCCTTGAAAAGATTCGACCACGAATATTGTATAAAGAGTGTTCAACTGAAAGTTCTTATATGTTTGATTAGTCGTAACTTCAATAGAGGTGTTGTGCTTGACGAAATTTTCTTTAACAAGGGCATAGGTGTGGTTGATGTTGGAATAGTGGTTGATGTTGAACTCTTACCACGAACAACAGTACCACAGTTTAATAATTCTTGAAATAGTTGGTCACGTTTCCATTCAAATTTCTTCATGCATATAATTCTATAGATAAAACCATAATGACTATAGGAAGTATTCTTCTAAGTTTCAAATCCGATATCTTCATGATGAACTTGTGTCGACAAGTTGAACTCTGGTATTTTTGCATGCCTTGGTATGGTACTGATTAATATCTGGAGTATAGGTTCTTGAGTGTCGATCGATGGATCTTCAGTCATGGCTGGATTTTCAGCAGATACATTTGTTATGTTATTCTTATATGACATGGAAACTACTGACAACTTACTTAACTCAATTTGATTGGTTAAGTATTCTTCATTTGCATTTTCATCGCATACTTTTAACAATGAAGCACTTTTTAATGTATCTATTTCATCCATTAGGGTTTGATTAAAAATCATTAAATGAATCATATTCTTGTCTTTATCAACCACAACCTCATATTCATCAATATTTGGTGCTTCATTGTTACGATTTATGAGATCGCCATCTTCTTTGGAATTGGCATTGGCATCAAGATTCTCATCAAATGCATCTGTCTTTTTATCATTCTTATTCTCAAGTAATTTTTCTTCAGGTTCATTTTGCTCTTTATACTCTGGGTTTTATCATTATCCTCTTCATATTTTATCACTATCCTCTTCATCCTTGGATTTGGTTTGGGTTATGAGCCAAGATTACAAGCCGACTTTGTTTTGGAGCTTCACGAGCTTATTTTATGGTTGTGTAGGCTAGACAATTTATACAACTCGGTTCCATTCCTTGTATGAAGCTGCAACAATTTCCTAGAACTTGTGCATGATTCTGCATCTAATTTTGAGTCTTGTACTTTGAACGGTGGTTATGGTTAGGCATTGTTTTTTATGTCTTGTACTTCAAACAATGGCTCTTATCCTTCTTTATGTATGATGCCCTAAACCTTTTGTGAGGGGAAATGTAGGGCATCAATGTATGTGTTTTTTGTTTTGGCATAAGTGCAGGAGTGGTTTTGAGTTATCATTTATCAATATCAATTAAAGTTTCTTCATTCTCTTCTATGCTTGAAAATACATATGGCGTAACTCCTTCTTCATCTTTCAACTGACTTGAGGAGTAGGACGCATGCGCAATGCGCATATGGTTTTTCTTTGTCCGTGTGCTTCTTGGATTCTCCTTCTTGTCGTCGTATTATCAACCTTTTCATTTCTTCAACTAATTATTTTATGTTTTCATGCAGAACTTGTGCTGCCACGTCGATATTCAATATTTTCGCTTCAAGCTATGTGGATTTTATTTCTTTAATCTCCCATTTTAAATCCTTTTTAATTTCTTGAGTTGTTTTATTTATTTTAAAAACCCATAAACGCCTACATCAAAGACCATTTTGTTTTATACAAAATCTTCAAAAAAATTGAATAATAATAATATTTAATTAATTATTATTATTGTTATTATTATTATTATTATATAAACTATATATATGTTTTTAATAATATTATATAAACTTATTTTTTTTTAAATGGTTGAATGCAAGGTTTTAAACCCTAAGTCATGGAGATGGTGCAATTGGAGAGAGAGACTGCGATGGGCAATGGCGGGAGGAGAGGAGGAATATGTGGGAGAAGGGAAAAAGAGGAGTGGCAGAAATGGTGTGGATGGGAGGTGTAGAGAGTTGCTGCAGCGAGGAGAAAGGGTTGAAGACAACGATGGATGGAGGCGCGTGTAGTAGCGTGGGAAAAGTGGAGTATGGAAAGAGTGTGCAGGTGTGACGGGAATCGTATGCAGAAGAGGAGGGAATTGTGCATAGGCAGGGAGGTGCTGCAAGGGCGAGGAGTTGTGCAAGATCAGTGTGAGCAAGGGGATGTGGAGAACATGTGAGTGGATAGTAATTGAAGCACGAGGGAGCAAAGAGGCACAAAAGAAACATTGCAAGTGGTGTGAAGGTGGATTGGTGGTGTGGGTGTGTGCAAGGAGAACCAGAATGGTGCAGGGGAATTACAATGGTTGTAGGGCGGTGTGTTGGAGCTATAAGCGTATGCAGGAGGAGAGGTGTAGAGGGATATATGTGTAGGCGGAGTGCCGAGGGAATGTGTAGGTGGGAGAATGGAAGGGTGAAATGGGAGATGTGGAATCGGTTGAAGAAAGGGGTGGAAGGGTAATATGAGGGGGATGTGACAAATAAATATGGGTAGTAGGGCAAGTGTGTAGCTGATATGGAAGAGGGTGTGTGAATGTGAGTGAGTGAATGGATAAAGAGAGATTGACTTGAGGAAAGAGTGCATGTGTCGATTGTAAGCTAGAGCCTGAAGCTCTAATACCACTTGTAAGGATTTAACCTTACATGTTGGAAATTATTATTTATAAATATATATATTGATAATTGAATCATAAATTACAAAGATAGTGAGCCATGTTAAATATGGTTGATAGGATAATAGGCACGTCTATTAATATATATGCATGCCTTATCATAACTAGTAATTAATAATTAATTAACCTAATAGTGACTAAATAATAAATAACCTATTAGGTTCATTACATCCTTCTTCAGCAGTTCATATGCACAATGAATGTCTCCCCAACACACAGGTGTCCCGAAAAGAATGTGCCCCCATAAGTTGACTGAGAATAATCTATGCACTGGGTGATGTGCCTTTCCTTGGAAGTATAGAAGAATATCTGAGATGCATGGAAACTATTTCTCTAAGCAAGCAGTATACAAACTCCTTTTGTTGGTGCACCCTCTTGAAAAATGGTGAAGAAACTTAAGAAACCAGTGCACCCCTTCTAAAACCACATAAATCTTTAGATATGAAAGTAGACACACGAAATCTTTTGATGGTGTTGAATAACAAGTGGCAAACCAAGGTTGATTCCTCCTCAAGAGATGCATATGATAGGTTGTCTCACTATCGAAACCATTCACCTCCTCCTAGGGTTTCGTCTAAGAGAAGTTAGAAGCTCAAGAGCTCTCAATATCAATGCAAATTAGACAAGAATGAGGGAATGATCTCTCATTTCCTTTTTATAATTTCACTTTTTCCTTTTTAGTGACTTTTCAACTTCCCTTGACGTTTCTCCATTTTAAAGTTTTATAAAGTTACTTTATGGAGAAAGCTCCCTCATTCCACCTTTTAATTTCAAATTGAGCACTTTAAGACTTAACATTAATTTTCTGCTCACTTTATCATAAAGTGACTTTTATAAAGTCACTTCAAATAAATTAATTACCAATGTCACTTTATAAAGTCCTTTTAGCCTAGGTGACATTAATAATTAATTAATTTCATTTTTCCTCAACTATATCCCACAAAAACTAGATAGGCTAATGAGTCACTCGTGGTGACTATTTGAAAAGGGACATTACATCAGATGAGCAAAACTTTCATTTAAAGGTTTGATTGATTTGGAGAGACCAGACTACCATAAGGATTGATGGATCTCCCTATTAGAATAAACCTGCTTACACGGTAGCTTATGCAATTGCTTATGCTTTAAACTCGACAAAGGGAGTCACCAATGAGCTTGCACTTGAAGAACATACCACATATTGAAATATGGAGATTGAGTCTTCCTTGTTATTGAATTCTAGATTATAATGTTGAAAGTGACTTCAAAGATGACTTTTATTCCTTCGGGATTCTTTGTATCCTCCTTTATGATCCCATCAACCAAGTCTTTCTTCATTGACCAACTATCATATTCCCTTTTCACCACGGTTTCATATTAATTTTGAAAGGAGTATAAAAATATATATATGATTGGTAGCATAAAAATGGAGCCAAAGAATGTGTAAATTTGATCCCCAACTTGTTCTAGAATAGTCGCAGTGCACCGTTCATGGACTCTTGTCCTTAAAAGATCACAATCCTCTATAGTTATGGTCCAAACACTTAAAGAAAGTGTCGAAAGAAAAAATTTCATAATGGAAATCCCATATCGACTTCCTGACCACTGATCTCTAGTTCCCCAAGTTGAATCCTTACACCATGATTCGCATGCTTGTCACCCTCATTGTTAAAATTGAAAAGAATGCGGTATCATTCATGAGAGACAAACCATTGACTTAATGAAAATATCCTTCCCATGAGACCTAAATAAGGAGAAACGTTTCCTTAACAAAAGCTACAGAGTTTAGTGATCATGAGGAGTGATTCGCCCGCAATAACAACTTTTAGAATTCCATTTCTCTTAAGGATTTTAAGACGCGTCCATAGCGACCATTTCTATGCTTGGTTATTGGAAGAATTTCCTAAGCCCCAAGCAAGTTATTTTTGTTCCATTATAATAGAGTATCATCCCTCTGACTCTAACATCTCTTATATTTCCTTTGGAGGCTCGGTCGAAGAAAATAACAGGGATAGAAAACTTATGGAGACAACTTAAGAATTCAAAAGGAAAAACTCTTAATTTCCAGTGCTCTGTCTCATCAGGTTTATGGTGGATGAAAGAATTAGAAGAGTGCTCTTTCAACCCATAAACCCATTTTGTTTCTACTTAGGAGAGCTCATTTATCTTATCTCTTGTAACATACCTGGAATTTTATGCATCTATTAACAAATTGCATGCATATTCAGCATTCTTGGAAAGGACCAGATTTTATAAATTAAAAATTGTGTTGTTACATGCAAGCCAAATTTTCCAACATAAATATTTGGGTAGAGAAGCACTCACTCTCCTTGATAAAGTCTTGGACTGAAGGGAGCTTGAAAGAAGTGACTTCCAATTTGCAAAGATATCCTTCTAGGAGCTTGGAAGATAATGAATAACTCCAACATTGGCAAAATCTAGTCTCCAAATAGCTAAAGTGAATGGGGATTATAGAAATAAATACTTGAAAGTCTCCTCAATTTACTTGTAAAAAATGCACCAGGAGGGCCCCTGCATTCCACGTTTACAAAGGTTTTCAAAAGTGAGAACCTTTCCATGAGCCAGGGTCCAAGAGAACGCATTGATTTTAGGGAGACGATACGGCCGCCAAATTTATTTCCATATAGAATATCTAGGATAATTTGGAAGAGCTTAAGGTACCCTACTCTTACTCGATTGCATTCCAATTCCATATACGATAATCTTTGGCTCTAATATTGATTGGGGACACCCCTTTTAGAACCGAAAGGAAGAGATATTTTTGTTGTTGCATCTCTTTTGTAATTGTTGGAAGGTCCCATACAATCCAATCTCCTTGAGAAGGTTTCGAAATAGAAATGTCAACCATTGCTGTTTCCCCTGCACTTGTTAATCAACGTTTTTGAATCCCTCAACCGATCTTGTAATTATGAGATTAAGAGGTATAGAAATTTGTCTTTCCAGATATTGATATTGGCCCCATTTTAAGGCCTCCAAGCATCATGATCTAATATTAGTTTCTTCGATGCTCTGCATAACCGCTAGAATCCTAAACCCTATTTAGTCCATTGGGTGTTTTCAAGTTGCATAAGATCGAAATTTGGCAAATATTTTTTTATAAAAGCTAGCTTCCACCAAGCATTTGCAGGGCAACAAAGTCTCCAAATAACCTTCGCTCAAAGGGAAAGATTGAAAAGGAGGGGATCGAGAATTCCAAGTCCACCATTTCTTTTAGACATTTTCTTTGTGTTCCAGTTGATTAAATGATACTTCTTGTTATTGATTTCGCCAGCTTCCCATAAAAAAACAATTATGCTTTGCCAATTTGATTGAGAATGCAATTTGGACCCCAACATGTCAGAGCATTGAAATATAGGTAAGGAGGAGATAATAGATTTGATCAGAGTTATTCTTTGTGCAGTATCGAACCATCGGGAACCCCATGACTGCATTCCTTTATGATTTTTTTGAATAAGACTATACAAAACTCTGGAAACAAATGGCTTAGTAGAGATCGACAAACCTAGGTATTTGAAAGAATTCTAATTCACAGCAAAAGGTGTTGGGTATAGGTTATATTCTTTGCATGTGCATATTTTTAGAATTTGTCTAAAAATATGTAACTTAATCCCAATTAAGGGATTGGAGTCTTTTTCTAATCCTGATTAGTGGATTAGGGTATTTGGATGTTGTTGAATACCTATATTTTGTATTATGAGGATTCATAATGTAATGAAGAGAATATAGGAGGTGTGGCTCCAATGTTTCTGGTTTTCCCAGTTAAGGGTTTCTAGGGTAAATCTCTGTGTTTATGTGTGAATGATGTGTTGTGATCTCTATTTTGCTTAAAAGAATCTGTATACTTTGCTTCTCTGCACGGGTCTAAAACTTACAAAAGGAAACTCCATAATTATTGAAATTTCTCTCAGAATATGAACAGGGTAGTTTACTTTGGCCCCATAAACCTCGAGGTAATTATTTAAAGTTTCTTTGGATCTTCTTGCAGTGATTTTAGGAGCAAATCCCAAAAGTAACGTGTCATCCATGAATTGAGAATACTCCAAAGAATGAGCATTTCAAGATAGAAGAAGACCATCCAGATGACATGCATCCCTCTCCCTCTCCAACTACTGACTGAAGTTATTTTCCATAAGAATATAGAGGATCGAAGAAAGTGTATGACCTTGATGAAGTCCTCAAGAAGATTGAAAAAAAGGACTTGGTTTACCACTAACCAATGGGGAAATCCATGGTGATCCGATAAAATCCTACACCCATCTAATCAAAGTGGAACTAAAACTAAAAATTTTGAAAAACTTTAAAAAGAATGTGGTGGCTTACCCTGTCGAGCTTGATTACCATTCCTTTTTATTTGGTTGTGCTACTTTTATAAAGAGCTTCTTGAACCAAAATAATGTTGTCCACAATTTTCTTGTTTGGCATAAAACCCCCTTCATTCTCTGATATCATCTTTGCTAGTAGTGGCTTAAATCGATTGGGTAGAATTTTCGTTAGAATTTTATAAGAGGTATTGCAAAGAGAGATTGGCTTAAAGCTGTTGAAGGAATTAGGATTTGTTTCTTTGGGAACGAGGGTTAAAAAGTAGAATTTGTACCCATCCTATTTTTTAATTTGATTTGGTTTAGTTTAGCATTCGACACAAATTGAGTTTTATTATTTTCCAATAGGCCCTATAGAATTGGATGGTAAAGCCATCCATTCCAAGAGTCTTGTCAGGGTCTAGACTCCAAACAACTTCAATAACTTCATTCTTCATTATATATTTGCAGAGATGCTCATTGTCTATTTTGAGACTAACTGAGGACATGGCCTGCATGAAACTTGAGACCAGACATGAATTAGTTGGTCCATCTTTAGTATACAGAGACTAAAATTGGTTAGAGGTAGCCTTATTTATATACTCAAAGGAACATGCCATTTTGCTACAGTAATTTATTTGACCTTATTGAGAAAGATTCTTTGACGAGCCTGGTTATGAAAATACTTGGTGTTTCGATACCTTGAGGATAGCCACATGATCTACGACTTTAACCTCCAATTTTCCTCTTCATCTTTTAGCACCCTAGTTACTTCTGTATTTAAATGTTTCTCTTTCTGCAAGAGATGGGGAGTTACCTCTTCATTCTCTAAATCTTCTTCAATATCGTCATCTTTTCTAAGATTTATGCTTTCTTTATGTCATAGGATTTGAAGGAGGCCTTGGCCCATTCCTTGAGGACCCTCTTAAAATCCCTAAGCTTGGATTCCCACATGTAACGAGGAGAAACCTTAATATAATTTGACCAAGTGCTTGTAATAATTTTCATGGATTCTGGATCCCTAAGCCAAATGGGGTTAAATTGAAAAGGATTAGGACCATAATTTTCTGAATTTTTGATTGTAAGAGAGATTAGGTGATGATCAGAATCACTGTTCAGTTGAATTTTGGACACTAACGTTTTGTATTGGGAGAGAAGATCGTTGCTTACCATAAATATTTCAAGGCATTCTACAATTTGGTTTATCCCCATTTTTTTATTGGACCAAGTGTATCTAGCTTTAATTGATTTAACATCCATTAAATTCCAATTTGAAAGATGGTCTTCCATTTGCTCGCTAACTAGATCATACACTTTGGATCCTCCTCTTTTTTCACCCTAATGCAAAGTGGTACTAAAATATCCTCCGATGATAGAACGATTGTTGTATCCTTTTTGGAGAATCTTGTTTAGATTACTCCAGAACTGAATCTTATCTCCACATATGGCTAGAGAATAAACGTCGATGATAATTAACATTTCTCCATCCTCAACTTGCCTAAAGACTGTGAGAATATGATTGAGTTTCTTCGCTTTCCAATAGCTCACATTGGTTGGATTCCATAAAATGTAGAGCCCCCCTGAGGCCCCCATGAATTTGAGGAAATAGACCCATTGTTTTTCTAGATTAAGGAGCATATGTTATACATGAATGATTTATCTAGTTTTCTCTTGGATGCAAAGAATATTTGGGATTTTCAGAGAATGATATGGTCTTCATGGCCGAGAATTGTTTAGTGCTTTCTAGCCATCTACAATTCCAAGAGACAATCTTCATTATTTATACCTGTGGAGGAGAGAATTACCACTGAGAATTTACAGATACTTGAATGATGTTGCATTACTACTTACTTTGTATTTGTCTAAACTAGATTGGGTGCCTTACCTTATATCTTTGCTACTTCTACTTCATGGTTATCTTTATTAGAATGACACCCGTGTTGCTTCTAAATGTAGAATCTTGTTCCCCCTTGTCTTTTTGGTTATTTTGGCTTGTTTTACTACAGGAGGATATACCAATATCTTGTTTATAATTTGACGAAAGAGAAAGAGGACGTTCTAGAGAGTTTGGAGAAAGCTTGGTTCCTTCTTAAATCTTGGAATGAAAATCTTGAACTTCCTTAAAGGGGATGCTAGAGAATGTTTAGATTTGGGATAGAACTTGATCGCCTCCCATTGTTGCTTCCTTAATTTTTTGGGGTGAGGCAACATTTTGGATCACAGTAGGCATTCGATCCTCCAGATCTTAAAAATTCATATCTTCTGCAATTGAGGAGAGAGCACTAAAATGATTTGTGGGTGCACCTCCTGGTAGGAGGAAGTACCTAAGGATTTTAAGCTCTAAGGTACTCCCTGAGAATTTTCTTTTGAAGCGACCTTTTTATTTTGAGTTTGTCATTGCTCCTAAGGAGTATTTTTTTTCATTTCCACTTACTTCACTTGCGTATAGTCTCTAGAAAAATGTTTGTATCATGACAAACTTTGCATTTAAGTGGGAGTTGATCATAATATAACTATTGGAGATGATTCTAGGTTCTATGAGATAATATTATTTTTGCAGGCATGACCTTTTCAAGATTGACCTTGACACAGATCTAAGCATAGGTGAATTGCTTACTCTTGGGAATTTCTTAGTCAATGTATTTACCCAAGAAGTTACTTATTGCTTTCAAACTTTCATTCCCCTGGCATGACAGAAGAAGATGAGGGATTTTAACCCACATAGGAATGATTGATAGGATTTTCTCTTTATGATTGAAATTTAATGTCCAACGATTAATATAGAGACCTCTGGGGCCAAAAAATAAGGACCATTGTGAAAAATATGATCCCTGCCCTCTAAAAGCTAAAAATGAAATACAAAAAAAAAACTTATCACACACATATCCATAGGATTTATCCATCCAATTTCCATTGTGTTCAGAGAGGACCAAAGCCCTCTAAACTGGCATACCAGAGATCTTTAATTCAATGCTTGAGTCATGCTTCTAAAATTCATTGACGACAATAACACCTTTGGGATGTCTTTTACATTTTTATAAACTAATTCACATTTCTTTTGATTGTGGATTATTGACCAAAGTGTCCAGAAGGGACTAAAAAGCTATGTCGTCGTTGAGAGGCAGATTTATACCATGTATCATTCTCAATTTACGACCTACTCTTTATATTATCTTGATATTTTAACCAATAAGGTGAATTCAAATGATGAAATTGTTCCTACATTTATATATGAGTTGATACATCTTCTTCCAATCAATCAAGTCAATCATTTTAGCATCGCATTCCAATTTCACTTACCTTTCCTTTCAGTCATGCTCCTTACAATGTGGCCATTTATTTAGCAAATTTGAATGCTAAAATTAGTCCTTTTGATCTCCCTAGAGGACTTGAGCAATATCATAATATGAATAGCGCCCTCACTTCCCCTTTCCCATTCACAACTAAGCCTGAGACGATCATGCAATATCTTCATGAGGTATTCTCTTTTGACAATGACATATTTCCATCTAATTCCAAGCATGATCCTCAAATACTTATTCATCAAGAAGTTTCCATCCCACCTCGTCTGAATGCTCCATTTTTTTCCAATCTACAAAATAATTTCTTAATTAAGGATGAGGTCTATCATTTTCAACGTGATGTCTCAAAGATTTTGATCATCTGAAAGGAGAAGCTAGTCCTTGTGAGGAGGTTAATCATAATGATATTTGTCATACTTTTTTTGATCTTGAAATTTTAAACTTGGACCATGTTGTGATTGATATATTTGATGATTCTGAATTTGATCCACCAGTTCACAATAAATATGCTCAATCCCTTCTAGTTATGGATGAGAACAATGTTTTCCATGAACATACCCTTAAGTTTGAATCTTGTATTTATGAGGGAAGTCTTCACTTGATCCACAATGATTGTTCTAATAGCTTAATTCATGATGCGGCTCGTCTTCTTGATAAGGAATTTGAATTTGTGTAGTTCCCTAATCCAAATGAACATATCATTCTTGAAACTTAAGCTTGTCTCAGTTTAACATGCAATATTCCATGTAATAAATTTGTCAAGTTTATCGTTGATCCACACAATCATGAAAAAATCAATGCATCGTTTATTATTCTTATCATTTATTATTCTAATGTTGAAGAAGAAATTAAATACATTTTTCTTGAACCAAAAAAACAATGAGAAATTTGTCATCGAGAGAAATAATTATGAGAGAGAGATCGATGAGGCTTTGATTAATTTTTATTATATAAAATAAAACATTTCAAACTAATTTGACATCCTCAATGAATCAAACATGGGAATTCCTAGGTTGATTTTAAAGGATTACATTTGGGATTCATGGGTTGATACATTTCAAATTACATAAAAATTAACTCATATTGTTTGCATCTCTTTTGATTTGGTTCAATAAGGAATAACATTCCTTTGAAAATCTTCACGATCACATCCATTTTGATTATTGGAAGACGAGGTAATCCTTTTGAGAACAATCTAAGTCAAACAATAACTGTAGTAATAAAGATGCATTCATATACATTAAATGGTACCCGCCATGGTTTACTTTTCTTCTTCCATGGGAGTAGGAGTAGTTTGCATTTAGTCATAGGAAATTTTTCATTCTTTTTATGCATTTTTTTTTATTCTCATATTCTTGGTTAGGAGTCTTTCTTTTCAAAGTTTCATTTGCATAGTTAGTTTCGTTTGTGTCGTTTTCTTTTTGCATTTTATTAAATAAGTTTCTTTGGAATTTGACATCTTTAAGTGCAATGCACCACTATGCTCTTTCAGCATATTTTTTTATCTTAAAATCTGACATGATGATGATTGGTTTCGATATACAAGAAAGAACTTGACGTGGAGAGGGATAAACTATTGAGCGGTTCCTTGTGATCGGCATGGGGTATGTTGAACTGTTATTTGCTTTATGTTTTGGTTTCCTATCTTGCATTTCATTCCTATGCTTCACCCATTGTGGAATGTTAGCCTTACTCTTTTCACTCCCTGCCCTTTTTTAGGATTAAAATGAATACATGTACCTTCTTCGGGGTTACATATTTGTCATCTAGGTTATTCATTATCAAGTTGTCATGTGCCATTGTGTTTTGCTTGTTTTTTTGTTTGGCTAGATGTTGATTCCCAACATCGGCATGTTCTAAAGTGTTGGAACATAAAAATAGGATGTGAATATTGAATTTTTTGCTTCTTCATTTTGTCCTCACCATCGTACCCAAAGCGATGTGCACTTCCCATCCATACTCATTTTTACCATGTGCATCGTTATTTGGTTCTCACGTCCACCTCGCGAAGCATTTTCATGAATGTCATGTTGATGTAATTATTGAACTCTAAGGTCATGCCGTTTCCCATCACGCCTATCGCATGTCACAATCCTTACATCATTGCATATATGCTGAAATGCTTTTCGTGTCCATATTTCACTTCGCCAAATCCGCTTATGCTTGACCCCTTCAACACACAGCCAAAGTTTTTCCTTGTCCAAGTATTATGTCATGTCAATTAAAATCCATCTATTTTGCGTCCATTGATAAATTTTCCAAACACATCCTTCATCGCTACTCTTGCTTTGCCTATATCTAGAAAGGTAAAAATTTATCCCCCAAACACCTCCTTGCAAAAAAGAGCCAATGACTTCCATTTTAAGAATTAAAAGAATCATATCTCGCTTTCATTTATTCACCAAGATATATCCAATTTAAACCCGGATCTATCAAGCACCAAGAGGGATCATATTTCTTGAGGTGTAATTTTTTAAACTTAAACGTTTTAGAAGTCCAAAAAAATCACCTATACAAATTTGATCCCTTTCATGCTTTATAGATCTATGTTTAAAATGGACCTATGCTGGGTTTTTTTATGAGCCAACATGGATTTTTTTAATAACTTTTATTAGGTTTTAAATTTATATTTTATGAGCCCACGTGGATTTTTTTATTTACTTATTTATTGGTTTTAATTTTTTATTTTATCACTTGACATGAATTTTTTTCATGAAATTTTATTTTTGATAACATAACATTACGTTACCTTAAGCACCTCGCTACTCTCGATGCAATGAATTTGACATCTTGATAAACCTTGAAAATCATATCTATTTGAGGGATCTAAATGCAACTCGAGCTTCCACTCCCATCCTCCCCTTGAACATCCCTCCAAGGGTGTTACAGTGTCATTGCTTGAACTGTCTCATTTTGAGCATTAATGTCAGGTTCTTCAATATCGATGTGATATTTGAGGTCAAGAGAAATCAAGAAACATATAAATTCAAATGCTTCATCAATCCCGTTAAACCATATTTTTTCTCCACTACAGAATTGGGTTCGATTTATGTTCCCATAATAATCCTAAGAGACCCTTACTCTTCAAGAGAACAATGGACTCACGCTTCCACTTATAGTGATTGAATGGAGTAAGAATAATATGTTGGGGCTTATCCATATTATATTTTGTGGCTCTCTAATGTGTCTTCTTCCTGCAAAATGAAAGTATGCTCCTCCTATGTTCCATCTAGCTCTAAGGCCATGTAAATGGAGCTAGTGCTCTTGTGGATCTAATACCATGTAAAATTTTGTGATCACCTGCAAGAGATCACAACTATATCTAGAAATCAAATGAACATCAGTACTCTAAGAAATTATATGAAGGAAAAGAAAAATAGAGAGTGAAGAGAAATTTTTTAGAGAAAAAACCATTAACTCTTATTCAATTAGCATTTTATTGTTCAAATTACAATGTTGTTACCTATAGGTAATTTGAATTCCTAAAGAAGGCAATTCAAATTGTACACTAATGCATGAAGACCTAGTTGGGATTAAATTAGACCTTAGATTCCCTAGTTAGCCATGAAAACTCTCAAGGATGAGTTGACTAGCTCATAACTAACCCAAGATTGCAAGTGGAGGTTTAATTACCTAAAATAGCGGATCTAAGCCATGCATAATGATAGGAATTAGCTAAAAATAGTGAATGAGGATGATGCCCCTCATTGATTCAAGGAAGTAGATTCCTTGATTCATGGAATTAGGGTCCTTGACTCATGGAATTAGGTTCCAAGAACTCAAAACATACAACTTAGGTCATAAAATCAGGGACAAGAGCCTAAAATCAAGGAATGCACCCTCACTAGCTAAAAATAGTTTATTTCCCACTTGGTCAAATTTAGTCAAAATTGGACCATTAGAATCATGAGAGTTAGATCTAAAGTACCTCAAAGAGAGACTAATGCGAAGGAGAAGGTAAATATGCTCTAACAAAATAATCTACCTAATTATTTCCATGAGTTTTGGATTTATAGAGGGATTCTTTGTAACGGATGTAACTAGAATGAAAATCCCAAAGTCTTGTTGTGATTAACATATCTACATGTATACTTGGCTTAGATATTCAAGCTTTACCATTCGAATGGAAGCATTCCTCATCCAATAAGAGTAAAATAAAACATCGATGGAAGGGTAGCTACAAACGAAGGACTACTCAAAGAAAACATGGTGATCAATGTACCATTCAACCATAATTGAAAATAAACACTAAATGAATTGATGATGACTGTTTATCCATACCAATGGAAACTACCAAAACACAAATCAACCTTGAGAACTTAGTTTGCCATGATTTTGAGCAAACTAACTAGCTAAGAAATACTAGTCATCAACAACAACTCTAACATATTTCCACCAAATATAAGTTTTTTCTCATAGCAAAATTGTATTTAAAATTCTGGATGATTCTAATTAGACCCAAAATTTCTTATTTCTTTGAACCTCCACAAATTAATAAAAAATTTATCTGCAAAATTTACTTTTAATACCTTTTAGATGCCCCTTATAAAACTCATCATCTTGCTTTATTTTATTTAAGTATTTCAACTCATTTATTTAAATAAAATTCATATATACCCAAATCCTAAAAACTCATGGAATCACTCACATCTAACTTCACTTTAACCCTTTCATTAATAAAATCACCTTACTCTAAATGCATTTCATAACTCCATAACCATCTCAAAGACTAATAACTACCCCAATCTAGTTGAATACTCCATTTTAGTCTTTAACCCTTCTATTAATAAAATCAACTTACTGTAAATGGATTTCATAACTACTTAACCGTTTATTGCACATAGAGCTTAATGTTCAATGTTTTCATTCAATAATGTCAGTCCTCAACCTTTACTTTTAACATGGGTCGAATTTGACCACAAAATTATAATGCATTTCCACTAAACCATAATTGCATTTCATAATCAATTCACAAGCTTTGCACATATAGCTCAATGTTCAAAGTTTTCATTTAAGAGTCGATCGATCAACAACGTTTACATTTAATATTTGGTTAACCTTAACACTTAAGCTACTTAGTAAATGGTAAAATAAAAAAACTAAAACTTAAAATGGAAAACTACATAAAAACTTAAAACTTTAAATGACAATGCACATAAAAAATATTGTGATTAATTACATAAGTTAATTCAAAGTTACACAGCCAACAACATACGAGACTCATGTCAATGTAGTAAAAATTAATTCAAAATTCAAAATGTGTCTTTTTAAATGAACTTTTTTTATAAATAAATAACTTGGTCATAGTAGAATTTGGATAAAACTTTGTTGAATGTATCGTATCGAAACTATGCGGAGAATATTTGTCGTATTTTAAACATGACCCAAATTTCTGTACAAAAAGTGTTAATATGGTCTAGTGTGGTTTATATATCTAAATTCAGTACAATGTTATAAATAGAAAGAATTGTTGAATCATCTCAATCCCATTTAACAAAATATACATTTCTTATTATGAAATTTTAAGTATTTTTTTCTGTATGGGATATGGTCTCACCCAATCATTTTATATATCGTCTTAACATATATGTTGCATTTTTTTAGTTTGATGTAAAACTATGATTTTAGTATTTGTGAATTATGATTTTGGATAATCCAGTTCTTTCTGTCTTGAGAAATGGAGTGGTCTCTTTACTCAGTATGGCTTCATATTCCTGTATTTAGCAAGGTTTTGAGGATGACATTTGAAATTTGTGTATCTAAAGGAGGTGTAATCGAGGTGATTTTAGCCGTAGTTATGGATGTATAGCAGTCAGTGAAACACCAAGATTGTTTTTCGCTTGGGTTGTCTTTCAAAGATTTGTTCTAGAATTTGTGTTTATGTAATTTTGATTCCCATTTTTCTATGAATAGCAAGTTATAGTTTTTTCTAATGAAAAAAAATGTGATTTTGGATTAATTGTTGTGTTTTAAACCTATAAATACTCAAAATCACAATTTGGGAAATGCAATATGTCAGATACCTATGGATATAGGGAAATTGAAGTACCTTGTATCAAACATCAATTTTTATTTTGATGATGATGATGGTTATTAATGTCCAATGAGACAAAGGCAAGGAATCACTTTATTATTTTAGAATTTTTTTTATGCCTGATGTTAACACTAAAAAATTACTCACTATGCTCATTCCCTCGCTACATCACCCCATTCCTTATTTTTCCTCATAAAAACTTCACTAATCCACAAAAACCTAAGGTCAAAACCCAAAGTTGGATCAAATCATTATTTCCCCCTCCAAAATAGGGAAATATGGCTTAATTCCCTCCCAAAAAAAAGAAAAAAAAAAACAAATTATGGATAAGTCCCCAAAAAATATGAAAAAACAAAATAAAATAAAAAAGAGAGAAAATATTCATAAAGGGGAAAAAGTAGGGAAAACCCTAAAAGCTACACAAAACCATGATCCAATACCAAGTTCAACCTAATACCATGAGTGGAGAACCTAGGGAAAATAATTCTATAAATAAGTGGTGAAGGCCATCATTTTTAAAGGTTCACTCTCATTTGTTACCTTACTATCACTCTGCCAAAATTCTGCGAGAAACTTGAAGCCTCCATTTTCACTTATTGTTTCACATATCCTTGAGTTCTAGCTCCCCTTATGTGACCATTGTGTGGACAACACCCGAAGCAGTTTGGAGACCAACAACCATCTACAAGGGTCCCATGCACACTCCCATTGAGGTAACTTTACACCATGTGTATTCTTTTTCATTTATGAAATAAAAAGAAATGAAAAACATTATTTCCCTACCCCTTTTGTATGTCAAAGATTAAAAAAAAATAGCTTAGCTTGTTTTATTTGCATTTTCTTTACGTAAAGTTTAGTTTCTTATTGTTATTTATTAGGGTTTACTATATTAGTTTACATTTTCAATTCAGTCTACTACTAGGACTTCCCTAAGGCTTAGTAGGTGCATCCTTGCACTAACTAGTATGAAAACATTGGCTACAGATTTGGTGGCCATACTGGGTCAATCTCTATCGTTCTCTGGTTTTGGGTTTTTGTTTTTAGTTTCATTTGTTTGTTTGATTGCAAGTTACCTGCTGCATTGTGTTTATGCCTCTGTCTGTCAGTTGTAGACTTCAGAACTGACCTATTCTTGCCAGTATGGCCCTTACAGATATAAGGTTTTTTTTAACGTTTCAAGCCAGGTCACACCTGTCTAAACCTTTGGAGCAACCAAGTGACCCATTTCTGCTTGGAGAGAGTGTTAGAATTAATATGCCATTGATATTCAAGCAATGAGTGCTATTAGGTTCTTAATTATTTGCAGTGAAAAGGAATGAATAATACCCACTGAACAAAACAAATCTCACAGGAAACAGACAAGAATTGCTCAGTATAATTAGTATAAACTTCATTAATTCCAGCAATATACAATGGTGTTACATAAAGGAGAATTCAAATCATGTGGATAAGATTCAAAACTACCAACTCAACATGACTGACTGGCTAACTAGAAGTGTATAAATCACTGTCGGAGTTCACTAGGCTAACTCCAGATGTCTAATTCAGTCTCTCCATCATTTATAATCAATTAAACTAGTTGAACTGATGTGGTAGGTGAGAAGTAGGTGAGAACTGGCACCTTCCCACATGCATCCATGTAAGACTGGCACTAACTGAACTGGAGGATATCTAACTAACTGCAATTGAAGCATAACTAAGCTTAACTAGTCACCAACTACCAACAACTGAAGGAGGTTGGTTTCGGCACTCCCAGTGGCTCCTAAATTGTAGGGAATGGTCTAGGAGGCACATAAATCGATGCATGAAGGTGTAGTCAGTTGCGGTTACCTCTATCTGTGTTCCCCACACTCTAGTGACTAGTATAGGTGGCCCCATTAGGCCAAGTGGACCAATGGTACTAGTGGACCCAATAATAACTAAATGACTCCTAAGTTAGGAAAATATAATCTAATAGACCATTTTGGACAAGGGGGGATTATAAATCATAACACCCCCCTGAATCCTAACTTGGACAATTGTGGGCCCTCGCGACAAGGCCAAAAGTCACCCATATACAATCTAAAAGAATAAAAAATGATGCTTAATAAACCAAGGAAATAGGGGAAATCCTCATGGGAAAAAAAACCCCCCTCAAGATAAGCATTGAATCATAAAAACAAGTTTTGAATAAAACTTTGTGAAAATATTGCTGCAATTCGCAGCACTATGCAACAACAAATGCAGTATCTTGGTTCTTCTGTGTAGAAACATCCTGAGACTGTGCATGTGAACCTCTGAATCCAAACTAAATGATTATTTCTGGAGGAATCTTCCTCTTTGGAAGAAGAAGAATATTGCTCAACTGAATTAGAAATATAGACAGCTGCTAGATGAAAACTGGACCCATGTAGAGCAACTGAAATCAACTGATAAGAGCGAAAAAGTGATTGAGAATTAGAACCATGTGAGGAACACCCAAGAAACGGATATATTGAAGCCTTGAACATCAAACCATGTGAGGTAAAATAAGCCATAAGTGTTAGGAGCAAGTGTCCAGACGAATGTAAAATGTCCAGATGAGCATGTGATCAAATAGATATGTAGAGAAGCCCCGGAACTATGGAGAGAGAACTATTGAGCTGCATAATCTAATATAGCTTCAAAAATAACCAATGATTCACAAAATATAATATCAGTAAACTCATAAGAGGAAATGGACATCAAATCCCCAGCAGCAAGTTTGAAGGAGACTTGCGGTACTTCATTTGTCACACCAATATTGATGAGATCGACTATACGCATGACTGAAGGCTCTTGGAACTTAAAAATTGAACCAAATAATATCATATCATATCCAAATAAGATCATATCATATCCAAATAATTTCATATCGGATCCAAAAGTGTGGAATGAATCCAAGTGCTTCACCGAGATGGTAGATGCACAGTTTTATCCTTCTTCAAAACTTTGAGTATTGGTGCATTTAATCATGTAGGAATTTCCTGGAAGCTCAAGATCAATGAGAGTGAATGGATCACTCCTCAAATCTGATATTATTTCCAAACTATCCAAGGATCCATAAAATATAATATCAGCAAACTCATAAAAGAATACTGACATTAAATCACTAGCAACAATTTCAAAGGAGAATTGTGGTTCTTGATTTTTCACACCAAAATTGTTGAGATTAGCTACAAGCATGACTGGAGGCTCTTGAAACTTAAAAATTGAACCAAATAAGATCATATCAGATCCAAATAATTTCATATCAGGTCCAAGAGTGTGCTCCACTGAAATGGTAGATGAACAATCTTCTCATTTTTCAACAAAATTCTGAATATTGGTGCATGCAATCATGTAGGAATTTGTTGGAAGCTCAAGATCAAAGAGAGTGAATGGATCTTAAAATCTGATATTTCTTCCAAAATATCCAAATATTCACAAAATATAATATCAGCAAAATCATGAGAGAAAACTGGCATTAAATCACCAACATTAATTTTGAAAGAGACTTTTGGTACTTGATTCTTCACACAAAAATTGATGAGAACAACTACAAGCATAACTAGAAGCTCTGGAAACTTAAAAATTGAACCAAATAATATCAGATAAGATTCAAATAAGATAATATCATATCTAAATAGGTTCATATCAGATCCAAGAGTGTGCTCCACCGAGATGGTAGATGCACAAATTTCTCCTTCTTAAAAATTTTGAG
Organism: Pseudotsuga menziesii; assembly: GCA_001517045.1. Classification (NCBI taxonomy): domain Eukaryota; kingdom Viridiplantae; phylum Streptophyta; class Pinopsida; order Pinales; family Pinaceae; genus Pseudotsuga; species Pseudotsuga menziesii. Next base: position 182,454 of record LPNX010649539.1, read on the forward strand.
TATTGGTGCATGCAATCATGTAGGAATTTACTGGAAGCTCTAGATCAATGAGAGTGAATGGATCACTCACACAATCTGATATTATTTCCAAAATATCTAAATATAATATTATCAAACTCATAAAAGAATACTGACATCAAATCACCGGCATCAATTTCAAAAGAGACTTGCGGTGCTTGACTTTTCACACCAAAATTGATAAGAGCAGCTATAAGCATAACTGGAATCTCTTGAAACTTAAAACTTGAACCAAATAATATCAGATTAGATCCAAATAAGAACATATCAGATCCAAATAGGTTCATATCACATCCAAGAGTGGGATCCACCAAGATGGTAGTTGCACAATTTTCTCCTTCTTCAGTATTCTGAGTATTGGTTCATGCAATCATGCAGGAATTTGCTAGAAGCTCTAGATCAATTAGAGTGAATGGATCACTCCTACAATATGATATTATTTCCAAAATATCCAAATTATTACTTTTCTGCACACCAGCAACATCATTAGAGATAGAGAAATCAAAATCCTCTTTATTTTCTGAAACAATCACCGGTAAACTATGCACATAATTTATAATAGAAGAATCACTGGAGAATTTTTGCATAGAATGGAAGGAGATTTTTTCTTCAATAAAATAGATTCAAATTTATTCTTCTGTATCAGCCATATGAGAATATTAGATATCATATATCGCATAAACTTTCATAGCAGCAGGAGAAGGAGTCACTCCAAGGAGACTTTCTTCAATTCGAATTGATTGTGTGGAAGATTTTGCTTCTTCTTCATCTTGAACAACTTCATCAGAGAGAGTAGAGGCTGATACTTTTGAATAAAAAACTCTTTTGGTGTTGGGTGTGCTCTCCAAACTTCTATAATTATCCTCATTGTGATTTCCAAAGTTTCTATCCAATTATGTCCAGAGATCCTTTGGGTATTCAGCAGAATCAATAAGGTAGTGCAAGCTTGGAGAAAAGGATGTACATATTCTTCCAAAAGATCTATCACCATCATTTATCCAGTAATTCTCATGTTCATAAGACTCTTTACCAATTCCAATAGATATCTCATAGAGACCTTGTCTCTTTAGATATGAAATCATGTTCAATTTCCATTCTGAATATCTTGTGAATGGAGTAAGAAGAGGAACTGCTAATATTGAATCCATATGAAGTTGAACCTACAAAATATCATTGCAAAATGAAAAATACTTCACACTATGTCAGAATAAATCCTTCCCTCTCGACATGTACACTTTTTCAGGGTTCGTCACACCTACACCGCCACTCTGAATGAATTCAAAGGAAGCAAGCCACTCTTTGCAGGACTTCTGTGGAAACCCATCTACTTCTAGTGTACAATGGAGAGTAGACAGACTTGAATCTTGCCTAAGGATGCTCTTATACCATGTTATAATTAATATTCAAGCAATGAGTGCTATTAGATTCTTAATTATCTGCAGTGAAAAGGAATGAATAATACCCACTAAACAAAACAAATCTCACGGGAAATATACAAGAATTGCTCAGTATAATTACAGTATAAAATCCATTAATCCCAACAGTATACAATGGTGTTACATAAAGGAGAATTTGAATCATGTGGATAAGATTAGAATCTACCACCTCAACATGACTGTCTGGCTAACTAAGAGTGTCTAAATCACTATCAATTTCACTAGGCTAACTCCGTATGTCTAATTCAGTCACTCCATCAGTTATAATCAGTTAAACAAGTTGAACTAATGTTGTAGGTGAGAAGTAGGTGAGAACTGGCACCTTCCCACATGCATCCATGCAAGATTGGTGCTAACTCAACTGGAGGATATCTAACTAAATGTAACTGAAGCATAACTAATCTTGACTAGTCACCGACTGCCAACAACTGAAGGAGGTTTGTTCCAGCACTCCCAATGGCTCCTAAATTGTAGGGAATGGTCTAGGAGTCACATAAACAGATACATTAAGGTGTAGTCAGTTGCAGCTAGCCTCTATCTATGTTCCCCACACTCTAGTGATTGTTATAGGTGGCCCCACTAGGCCAAGCGGACCAAATGGTACTAGTAGACCCAATAATAACTAAATGACTCCTAAGTTAGGAAAATATAATGTAATAGACTAGTTTGGACAAGGGAGGATTATAAATACTTATAGAGAGTGCTCTTGGCAGCCTGATAAGTGTGACCTTCATCCTACAACCTAGGCCCTGCCTGTCTTCCTCTTTGGAGTGACTGAGTCTCCCATTTTCACCTCGAGAGAGCGACCCAGTCGAGCCCAGGACCCTGAAAGGTGTGATCTATTTTCCCAGAACTAGACCACTATTTTTCCACTAAATAGAGTGACCCAGTCGCACTGTTCTTCCCCATAAGAGTGACACAATCACCCCAAATCCCTCGAAAGGTGTGACTTTCCTCCTCATTCCCATGTCGCTCCTTCTCTACCAAAGAGTGTGACCAAGTTGCCCATTTTTTCCCATTAAGTGTGAACTAGGTCGCTTTAAACCCCTCGATAGGTGCAACCTAGCTATTTTATGGGATTGTTGATCTTTAAACTAAGATATATTTGCTTCCCAGACTCAGTTTTGAGTAAAAAAAAATTCAAACCATGTATTTTTTCGAGAGGAATTTATATCTATTGTTTGTTTCTACAAATTCCTCTTAAAAGTTACAAAAGTTCCTCTGAGTTTCACCACCCTCTACCTAGCCCCTATCCATTGCAATTTGATATAATTTTTCTTGTTTTTGCTTCCAACACCTACCTTGTTCTATTTGCAACCTATGTTTATAAGTTGTAGCATGCTTTGGATATTATTTTTATACCCATTTTGTAGTAAAAAGAAATATGCTTGATCTTTGTTGCATTGTATGAAAGCCATACAAATATGTTTGCATTAGATTTACTGTTTCAACAAGCTCTATTTAAAATCAGAATTTTCTTTTCAGAAAAGTCAGATGCTTGATTATTATTAACCAAAAACCAAAAAGAAAAAAATTTCATTTAAGTTCTTTATTTATGGATTTACTTTCAACATTTACCTTTTAAGTTATATCTCGGGGCTACACACCACACATGCACCAACATCACACGTTAAGAATTGCATGCTTGGTTCATGACCCCAAGTAGAACCTAAAATTAACCCTAACTAAACAAACATTAACCTCGCTTGAGGAATCAAAAGTATTTGGTAGTTAGGTAGGACATTAGGGATAGGAATCCAAACAACTCCCCTTTGTCACTTACATCCAAGGCATAGTTCTTTTCCAAATAGGGATCCAAATCCTCTTATGTTTATTGGCACGACTGATATCAATTTTCTAAGGGGGATCCATTTCATGAGGGTAACTGTCTAGACTGGTTCTGAAATTCTGGGTGGAATTTCGCTCTCCACTATGTACTGAAGAACACCTACTCATTGTCCTTGTTGTACATTCTAGTGACCATACTGGTTGTGCAATGGTCAAAGGACTGAATTCACAGGTAACCTTTCAAGACGTGCCTTGAACAAGATAGCTTAGTGGTCATTCTTCTAGGGGTCTTGTACATGGGATATGTTAGAAAACAGGACCGTAGAGCAATAACAGTTATACATTTAAATCATTAAACACATTACAGAGAGACACAGATATAACTTGGTTCACCCAAACGATGGTCTATGTCCACACAAAAATTTCCAGTCCTTTTATTATCTTCCAGAAAGATGAAGGGATACAACCTACAACAATACCGCTGCACTTCCTCTTCACACCCTCACAGTCTCTCTCACACAATCACATACATTTTTTACAATGCTAAAATACAATCCACAGTTATTTTACAATGCTTTCTTTTATAGGGGAAATACCATGAGAAAATACTACGATTAACCCAATACCATGGGTCCGCAAAAATGTTGGCCAACAAACATCCCAAAAAAATTTATTGGGGGTACAAACATGACTGAATAACATCTCTAAAACTAGAATATCATGCTCCACAACCAACAATCTCCCACTTGAAGACTGATCACAACAACTCCACCGCTGCTGCACTTGTTGGAATATGCACTGGACCTTGGACTTGACTAATTTCTTATTTTCACCTTCATGCTTGAAGGCCAATAGAAATCGAGCAGGAACTCAGTTTCTCTCTAGTTACTCCCTTTGTCAACATATCTGTAGGATTCTGGCTAGTATGTATCTTTTCCAGTTTTAAAAGTTCTTCATCTAGAATAGATCTTATGAAGTGATAGTTGAGTTGTATATGTTTAGTCTTCGAATGAGAGGCTGGGTTCTTTGCAAGATGAATGGCACTCTGGATGTCACTGTACAACCTATTATTCTCTTACTTCTTACCCAATTCCTCCATGAACCTCTACAACCAAATCATCTTTTTACTAGCCTCTATAGCAGCAACATACTCTGCTTCCGTTGTTGAAAGTGCAACAACCTGTTTCAGTTTTGAAATCCAACTTATTGTTGTTCCACCCACATTAAACACATACCCTATGGTGCTCCTCTTGTTGTCTTTATTACCGGCCATATCTGCATCAACATATCCATGTACAATAGTGTTCGAACCTCCAAAACATAATGCATGAGAAGTGGTACCTCTCAAACACCTGAGAATCCATTTATACTACTTTCCAATTCTCTTTACCTGGACTTTTCATATACCTACTCACAACTCCCACTGCATGTGCAATATCTGGTCTTGTGCACATCATGGCATACATCAAGCTTCCAACCGCTGATGAATAGGGAATCCTCAACATGTAATATATCTCTTCTTGTGTCTCTGGACACATCTCCTTACTTAGTTTGAAATGGATGGCTAAAGGTGTACTAATTGGTTTTGCATTCTGCATTCTAAACCTCTGCAACACATTTTCTATGTACTCACCTTGAGACAACATCAATTTGCAATTTTTCCTGTCTCTTGTTATTCTCATACCAAGGATTTTCTTAGCAACACCCAAATCCTTCATTGCAACTGATTTAGTTAGTTTTCTTTTGAGCACATTTATATCCTGCATGTTAGACCCTACAACAAGCATGTCATCCACATACGATAACAAGATAATATATCTTCTGTTATCTAGCCTCTTGAAATGAACACAGTGGTAAGAATGACATCTATCATAACCTTGTTCTGTCATAAACTTATCAAATTTTAAATACCAATGCCTTGGAGCTTGCTTCAGGTTGTATAAGCTCTTCTTCAACCTGTAAACCAAATTCTCCTTCCCTTTGACCTCATACTCCTATAGCTACTACATATAAATCTCTTCCTCCAAATCCCCATGAAGAAAGGTTTTTTTTACATCTAATTGTTCAAGATGCAAATATTATACCACCACCAGACTTAAAATAGTTCTAATTGAAGCCATTTTAACAACAAGAGAAAATATTTCATCAAAGTCTATACCTTTCTTTTGTGCAAACCCCTTTACAACAAGTCTAGCCTTGTACCGCTTCTTGCCTCCATCTTCTTCCTTCAACCTGTAAAGCCATTTATTTTGCAACGCCCTTTGTCTGCAGACAACTAAACCAAATCCCAAGTCTGGTTTCTTATCAATGAGTGCATCTCCTCATCCATGCCTTGCTCCCACTTCTTTCTATTTTCTACCTGCATTGCTTCGTCATAACATTGTGGTTCACCAGAATCAGTCATCAATAAATAATACAATGAAGGAGAGAATCGTTCAGGGGGTCTACTTAACCTGGTATATTTTCTTACATTTGCAAGAGTTTCAAGTACTTGTTGTTGCTCTTGATTTTTTGGTGCCTTTGGAACTTCATTTTCTTTGATTTCATCAAGCATTGTGTACTATGTGTTTTCCTTTTTCTCTTTCTTTCCCTGCAACTTATATTTGTACATAACCTTTTCATTGAATACTACATCTCTACTCCTAATGATTTTGTGATTTTCAAAATCCCATAAGCGATAACCAAAATCATCAACCTCGTATCCAATAAAGGTACATTTATTGGATTTAGATTCAAGCTTTGTTATATCATCTTTATCAATATGGACAAATACTTCACAACCAAAAGTTCTCATAAATGTGTATTTTACCTGTTTACCTGAACATGCCTTGTCTGGAATCCCACCATCCAAAGCGCTTGAAGGCCCTCTATTTATTAAATAAACAGCATTGTTTACAGCATCAGCCCAAAACTATAAGGGCAACCCTGCATGCAATCTCATACACCTTGCACGCTCCATGATCGTTATGTTCATCCTTTCTGACACACCATTTTCTTGTGGTGTTACAGGGACTGAATTCTATCCATGAATCCCATTGCGTGAACAGTAACTATCAAATTCCTTGTTGTAGTATTCACCTCCATTATCATATCTAAGACATTTCAACCTTTTTCCTGTCTCATTCTCAGCCAAATATTTCCACTTCTTAAAAGTATCAAACACAAAGATTTCTATCTAATGCAATAAACCCAATATTTTCTAGTTGCATCATCAATAAAAGTAACATAATAATGGGAGACACCAAGAGATTGTACCTGAGATGGTCCCCATACATCTGTATAGACAAGCTCTAACTTTTCACTCTTCTTTTGGTTCCCAACCCTGATAAATCTAACTCTCTTTTGTTTTCCATAAACACAGTTCTCATGGAATTCCAAACTTACCTACTTCAAATCTAGAAGCAATTTCCTTGAGTGGAGAATCTCCATCCCCTTCTCACTCATGTGGCCAAGCCTATGATGCCACAACGCCACACCTGCTTCTGTGGAAGATACAGAGATAGAATAATCAGTATTATGAGGACATAAATATAACGTACCTACCCTATCTCTTTTTTCTATTACCAGTGATCCTTTAGTGATCTTCCACCACGATTCTCGAAACGTAGACAAACAACCACTATCTCCCAACTACCCTGTTTAGATCAAATTTATTTTCATAGCGGGAATGTGCCTTACATATTTTAACAGCCATTCACTTCCATCATTTAACTTAATCTGTACCTTACCCTTTCCAACAATTTTACATGGTTCATCATCCCCCAATAAAACATGTCCAAAATCACCTTGAACATAGTCATGAAAGAATTTCCTATGGGGTGTAGCATGACATGAAGCTCCTGAATCTACTACCTAGTAATCAGTAGTATTATGTAATGCAAGAATCAAAGCATCTTGTAACACATCATCTGCTACATTCGCTTCCTGAGTAGTCTCTTGTTGCCTCTCACCTTTCTTCTTTGGTGCTCTGCAGTCTTTCTTCAGATGTCCTTTCTTACCACAGTTCCAACACTCTATTTTTCTGAATTTGGACTTGGATCTGCCCTTTTTAGACTTGTTGTGATTTCCTGGGCTCCTTCCTCTCTCATTTTGTCTCCCTCTTCTCTCCATGGTCAACACATTACCTAATGCCTCACTTGTGCTTTTTCCTCACATTTCCTTGCTAAGAATAACACCAACAACATCATCAAACTTAAGAGTGTTTGAACTAGGGACAGAGTTACTTACAACCATGACCAAGCTATTCCATCTTTCTGGCAATGAGCACAAGATTATAAGAACTCTAACCTCATCATCAAAGTTCACTTTTATAGAACTTAACTTACTGGTAAGTGTATTGAACTCATTTAAATGGTCGGCAACAAATCCACCTTCCGACATCTTCATATTAAATAAACGCTTCATTAAAAATACCTTGTTGGAAGTCGAGGGTTTTTCGTAGAGCTTACCCAATGCGCTCATCACACCCTCTGTTGTTTTTTCTTTTGTAATATTGAAATCCATCAATGAAGCCAGGCATAGTCGTATTGCTCCCAGTGCCTTTCTGACAAGAATCTCCCATTCTTCATCCTTCGTAGACGCCAGTTGTTTTTCTTTTCCACCCAACGAAAGGTACAGATCCTTCTGGTACATATAGTCCTCCATTTTCATCTTCCATAACTGATAGTTTTGGTTGTTAAATTTACTGACCCTAAACTTTCCCTCTTCTTCCATTGCTCCCACTCGAACCAGGAACCCTTCTTTCCTACGAGTTTACCATCCAAATAGACATTTTGGCTCTGATACCAATTGTTAGAAAACAGGACCGCAGAGCAATAATAGTTATACAATTAAATCGTTAAACAAGATGCAAAACACATTACAAAGAGACACAGATATAACGTGGTTCACCCAAACGATGGGCTATGTCCACACAGAAATTGCCATCCCTTTTATTATCGTCCAGAAATATGAAGGGATACAACCTATAGCAATAATGTTGCACTTCCTCTTCAAGCTCTCATAGTCTCTCTCACACAATCACAGAGATTGTTTACAATGCTACAATACAATCCACAATCGTTTTACAATGCTTTCTTTTATAGGGAAAATACCATGATAAAATAATACGGTTAACCCAATACCATGGGTCCGCAAAATTGTTGGCCAACAAACATCCCAAAGGTTGGTGAACAAGTGTACAATACACCTGGGGTACAAACACGATTGAATAACATCTCTGAATATGGAAGATCAGGCTCCACAACCAATAGGATCCCTCTTGGTAGGAAGATATATCTTGGCCTTATTTGTCTTCCATTTTGTACAATCTAATTGGGGATTTCATCACCCTGCAAGGGATACAATTTGTGAGGGCTTCCAATTGTTAGGTGTTTGCATGCTCTCATGGCTCATAGGCTAATGGATATTTTTCCGTTTTTAGGTAGTGCTACCGTTGGCTTTCTGGCCACCTTGTTGTCGCTCACCAATTGTAGCACCTAGTTGCAGTTGGTTTTTTGAGCTTGTTTTTGGCTTGAGTGCCACCTTTGTTCCTGGCTCTCCTATTGCATGCTCGATTGCATTAGGATTTTTTATCCTTTTGGCTTGTGTGCACCATTTGTTGAGAGCCCTCCTTCTACACATTCGGTTTCATTGGGATTTTTTAGAGTACTTTCAGCCCTCGTTTAGCATTCACGTGATTGTCATGACTACTCCTTCAAGGTACTCTCATATACTTCAAGGGTATTCCCCTTCAGTATGTCTATTTAGATTGCACTCGTCAAACCCTAGTTTTGGCATCATTCATTGTATCCATAACCTTTTTTCTGAGAAATTCAAGTTTGCTTATGAACCCTCTCAGTTCAAGTCACCCATACACTCACCCACACACATCCCCATGGTGGCTTACATTCCGTCATTCGGTGGCAGTATCCTCGACCCATTTTTTGGAAGAGTAGTTGGAGGCAGTTCCGAAAGATGACCTTTACCTACCGAAAACCCCTCCACTGGGAATTTGCCTACTGGAAACCCCTCCACTAGGTATCTACCTACCAAAAAACCCTCCAAAGGGAACCCCCCCACTAGGAACCCACCCACTAGTGTTAAAGTCACAACATCATGAGTCATTCTCCAAGCCAATATTGTACACGAGGATGTGTGTTAAGGTAGTTCCTTAGGGAGCCTCAGTTGGACTCAGGAAACTTGGAGTAGATTCTTGAGTTGGACTCAGTAATGACTAAGCATTATGTGTAAAGGTTATGCCTCATGCGCTCAAGTAAGTGATTTATATGTCAAAGCGATGATGTTGTACAGTATTTCTTGTCAAAGCTAAGGTATTATGTGTCAAGACAGATCCTCGTGTGTTGAGGTGGTGCCTCATGTGTTGAGGTAATGATTTACATGTCGAAGCATGAATGGTGTGTGATGTACTGCTACCCATGGTCTTAGATATGGATGAGTTGTTAAGTCCCTTTTAGAGACTGACCTCCTCTAGTGTGAATTACTTTAGCATATGACCACTTGGAACGATAGTAGAACAACATGATCACATCATTACAAAATCTCCTTAGTATAATTGATATGATCAATAAATTAAAGCTGGCACAAGTGACCATGCAAATCAGTCAAGAGGAAATATAAGATGTAATGAGATTAGATAGAACTTGAATTGCACTTCAGTGATGATAAAGACTTCAATTAAATCAGGAAGAACTTGAATTGTTAACTTCAGTGATGTTAACAAGGAACACTTCAGTTAATTAAAGGAGAAATCGAATTGTTCACTTCAGTGATGTAATCAAGAAAAACTTTAGTTAAAATAGTTAACCAAGTGTTAATAAAGAAGATGGAGTTAACTAAAGTGTTTTGCATGACAATACTTTAGTTAAACCAAAATACGACACTTGAGTTATAGAATTTAAGTTATGACACTTGAGTTAAACTAAAAGACGGCACTTAAGTTATGACACTTGAGTTATGAATCTTGAGTTAGCATCCTAACTAAAGTTGTATAGCATCCAGTTAGAATGCGAGTTCATATTGAATTCAAGAGATCAAAGATATTAGCCATGATTGAGTTGTATTGTGCAGTTGTTGTGCAAGATTGATGAGATCAATGTGTAGAGCAAATACATACATTCATACATTCGTTATTCTTTCCATGTGACCAAAAGGTGCGAATCGATTTTGTGTCGGTTGTGTTGTTAGGTTCTTCTATTATATTTCTCTCTTCTCTCTTGCTTTGTGATTGCACCAGGGGTGCTTGGTATTTCTCTCTTATAGTGCACCAGGGGTGCTTAAGGTAATTTTCTCATTGTAAAGACTTTATATGCTATCTATCATTATACTAAGGAATATTTGCTAGGGTTTTTCTCCCTCGTGTTTTAGAGGATTTCTTTAGGGTAAATTATGTGTCTCATGTGAATGGTTATGCTTTTGGTGATTCAATTGTTTCAAGTATTACTATAATTATGTAATTAAGATCAAAATTCAACATGGTATTAGAGCTCAGTGCATGAATGAGCTAAGTTTTTGCAGTCAAGCTTAAGCCTATGTTGATCCTGAGTGGTGGAAGTTGAGCATAGTACTTGAAGAATAATGGATTCAATATAAGTAAGATCAGAAGACCGACTTGAAGGAACTTAGAACTTCAATACTTGGAAGGCCCGGATTATGAACATCATGGAAGAGCATGATTTGGATGGATAAGTATCCAGTGTTATTGAAGATCCTAGTACTAATGTTGGGCACACTACTTTCGAGAAGAATCAAGCCAAAGAAAAGAGAAACATTTATGACTATGTGAAAGAAAATTTGATGCTGATGATTACTCCATTAAATACTGCAAAAGAGTGATTCGACACTTTGACCAATCTTTATGAAAACAAGGCTCCGACTCAAAAGAGAGCCTTGAAGAACAAACTTTGTAATCTAAATATGGAAAAGGATAAGACAATTGCTTCCTTCTTCACAAATATGTATAAAGTAAGAGATCAACACATGAACATTAGCGTAACTATCAATGATGATGATCTCATTCAAACTACTGTTGATGGTATTTCATCTTCATGGGAGACATTATTGGTCGTTATTAATGGTCGAGGAGTGCAACCAAACTTTAAAAGAATGTGGCACTATTTCCTATGAGAAGAAGGGTTAATTCAAAGACAAAATTCTTCCTCCAAAGGGGAGAACCTTTCTCTTACAACAAGGATGAAGAGAGGAAAGAAATCATTTTCTCAAAAGAAGTTCCCTCATCAAAAGGAAAAATAATACAACAAGAATTTAATAAGTAAAAATTCAAATGCTTCAACTATAATAAGAAGGACCACTTTGCAAGGGACTCTTGTGCAAATCAAAGAGGAAAGTTCAAGGGTAGATTACATGCTTCTACTGTGACAAATGATAAACCTACAAGAAATAATTCTTCCAATGATCAGGAGACAAGGAAGGAGTACTATCTTGTCTCGGCTCTAGCTAGATCCATTAACACTAGTGCTGAGACATGGCTGGTGGATAGTGGCGCATCAAAACACATGACTATATATAGGAGCATTATCACATATATGAAGGAAAATAAGTTCTCTCATCAAGTGGAGCTTGGAGATAATACCACCTATTCGATCCAAGGAGTTGGGTCCACTTCTTTTTGGTTGAATTTAGGAGATGTACTCCATGTTGAGGATTTATATATGTTCCCTGTCTCAAGAAAAACCTCCTGTATGTTTCACCTCTAGAGGATAAAGGTTTCAGAGTAATATTTATGGGAAATCAAGCGCTCTTGTGGCCTAAGAATACAGAATTGAATTATGCAATTGTGATTGGAGTTAGAGAGGGATGTCTCTACAAATTTCCTTGAAATTTCATTAAATACATGATCCATGACAGTCAATCCTTGTGAATTGTGGCATAGGAGGCTTGGTCATATTCATTTCAAAGTGTTACCTCTATTGCAAAAGATGGTAAAATGTATGCCTATGTTTCAATCTGAGCATGTTATTATTTTTAGAGGATATGCTCATCGTAAGAACATAAAGAAGATATTTCCAAGTAGTACCAGTAGATCTAAATGAATTATTGACTTGATCTATTCAGATGTATGTGGTCCTATGTCAGCACCATCCTTGAGTGGTTATCTATACTCTTTGATTTTTATAGATGAATTCTCTCACAAGTCTTGGATCTATTTTATTGAGGAGAAGAGTGAAACTTTCAGCAAGTTTCAAGAGTTTAAAATAGTGGTTAAGAATCAGACTGGAAAGCATAATCATGCTTTGAGATCTTATAATGGAGGAGAGTTTGAGTCTCATGACTTTAATGATTTATGTCGAGATGCATGGATAAGAATACAATTGATTGTACCTTACAACCCCCAGTAGAATGGGGTTTCGGAAATAAATAACAGGAGAAATTGTGAGGCTATGAAAGCTATGATGTGTGATATATAGTTTCCCATATCCTTATGGGAAGAAGCCTCTAGCACTATTTTTATATCCAAAACAAAACCCCTCATGCTATCCTGGGAGTAAAGATTCTTGAAGATGTTTTAACTGGTGAAAAAATAGATGTTGGACACTTGAATAATTTTTTTGTCGTGACTATATTCATTTACCAAAAGAGAAGAGAACAATGATGGATTTGTCCAAAATGAAAGGCACATTTGTTGGATATAGAGAATCCTCCAAATCTTATATAATCTATGTTTTGGGACAAAGGCAAATCAAAGTCAGCAAAGATGTAACATTTCATGAATAGGCTACCTTCAAGTGCTCTAAAAAACTTTAGTGTGATTCAAATATGGAGGAGCATGAGACTCCCATGATGGAGGATCTGGGTTATGCTTATCCTCATTCAGATGTTGAGAGGTAGAATCCAAAAGAGTCCTTAGATCCACTTGATCCTGAAGAGGAAGTAGAAATGGTAGAAATATCTCTTCATGAACCTCCTGCTAAGAGGAGATGTGCATGGTGATGATACATTCTACAAGAGGCATAAAAGCATGGAACACCATCAGGCACATCAGGAGAGCGAAGGAGACCTGAAATATATTCAAGATATGTAGCACAATTGATTCACATCAGTGATTCAAAACCATCCACCTATGAGGAAGTTGCTAATCAGCAAGTATGGAAAGATACCATGGTGGAATAATACAAATCCATTATGAAAAATGATGTGTGGGAAGTGGTTCCTAAACTTGAAAGGAATTTTGTAGTAACTTCTAGACCACTTTATAAAATCAAACATGCAGTTCATGGAAGTAATCAAAAGTATAAATAAATATTTGTGGCTCGTGGTTTCTATCACAAAGAAGGAATACATTGTGATGAGACATTTGCGTGGGTGGCCAGGTACACCACTATTCAAGCCATGATTTCACTTGCTTCAATTCCGAGGTGGAAGCTTCACCAAATGGATGTGAATATTTCCTTTATCAATGGTGAAATTTAGGAAGAAGTATACATACAACAACCTAATGGGTTTGAGTTCAAGGTAAGGAGTCCCATGTATGCAAACTCAATAAAGCCTTGTATGGGCTTAAGCATGCCCCAAGGGCTTGGTATTCGAGGATTAACATCTATATTTAGAACTTAGGATTCTCCAAAAGTGAATCTAATCCAAACCTATTTTTTAAGGTTGTGAAGAACCAACTACTGATCTTGGTTCCCTATGTTGATGACTTATTCCTTACTGGAGAGGAATAGTAGATAGCTCGGTGCAAGAGGGAGCTTACTTCTAAGTTCGAAATGAAAGTATTGGATCTTATGCACTACTTTCTTGTTCTGGAAGTTTGGAAAAGGAAATATGAAATATTTCTTTCACAAGGAAAGTACACAGTTGATGTGTTGTGTAGGTTTGGTATGATGGATTGTAAATCTATGTCTACACCAATGGTTTCTAATATGACGAAACTGCATGAGTCAGATTTTGGATCGTATCTAGTGTATCCTACCATGTATAGACAACTCATTGGTTCATTAATGTATTTGATACATAGTATACCAAACATTTATCATGCACGAGTATCTTGAATCAGTTAATGTCTGAGCCAAGACACATGCATTGGGTTGTTTCTAAACATGTGTGTAAATACCTTTGAGGTACTATTGCTTATGGACTCGGATATGCCTCTCGTAGAGGAGTGATGATACTTGGTTATGTCGACTCTAATTGGGATGGTAGCGTTGTGGACCGAAAGACTACATCTAGATTTTGTTTTAGCTTGGGATCAATTATGGTCTCTTGGTCCAGCAGGAAGCAGGCTCCGCTACCTAGAGTACTACAGAAGCAAAGTATATTGTAGCTAGTACCACTTGCTAAGAAATTGTGTGGCTTAGGAATCTATTTGTTGGGTTGTTCAATGAGAAGTTGTAGACTACTATCATTTGCTTTGACAATTGAAGTTGCATTAAGCTCTCAAAAAACCCTATGTTTCATGACAAATCGAAACACATTGAGATGAAATACCACTACATGAGATACATGGTCCACAGAGGTGTCATACGACTTCAGTACATTGCTATTAATGAGCATATAACATATATGTTAACTAAGCCTCTGTCCTTGATGAAGTATAGGTACTACAAGGCAAGATTGGCATGGCAGAGAATGGATCCCTTGTTGAGAGGTAGTGTTAAAGTTACAACATCATGAGTCATTCTCCAAGCCAAACTTGTGCACTAGGATTGGGCCTCATGTGTTGAGGTAGTGCCTTAGGGAGCCTGAGTTGGAGTTAGCAAACTTAGAGTAGATTCTTGAATTGGAATCAAGAATGACTAAGCCTTGTGTGTAAAGGTTAAGCCTCATGTGTTGAGGTAAGTGCTTTGTATGTCAAAGTGATTATGTTGTACAGTCTTGTTTGTCAAGGGTAAGGTTGTGTGTGTGAAGACAGATCCTCATGTGTTGAGGTAATTCTTTGCATGTTGAACCATGAATGGTGTGTTATATACTACTAACCATGTCCTTATAGATGAATGAGCTATTAAGTCTCCTCTAGAGACTAGCCACCTCTAGAGTGAATTACTTTAGCATATGACCACTTGGAATGATAGTAGAACAAAATGATCACATCATTGGAAAAATATCCTTAATATAATTGAAATGATAAATAAATTAAAGTTGGCACAAGTGACTGTGCATATAATTCAAGAGATAAATATAAGATGTAATGTGATTAGAGAGAACTCAAATCACTCACTTCAATGATGATAAAGACATTAGTTAAATAAGAGAGAAATCGAATTGTTGACTTCAATGATGTTAACAAGGAAGACTTCGGTTAATTAAAGGAGAACTTGAATTGTTCACTTTGGTGATGTAATCAAGAAGAACTTTAGTTAAAAGTTAACCAAGTGTTAATAAAGAATATGGAGTTAGCTAAAGTGTTTTGCATAATGACACTTTAGTTAAACTAAAAGATGACACTTAAGTTACTACACTTAAGCTATGACACTTGAGTTAAACTAAAAGATGACACTTCAATTACGACCGCATGAAGACACTTGAGTTAACATCCTAACTAAAGTGGTCTAGCATCCAATTAAAAAGCGTGTTCATCTTAAAGTCAAAAGATCAAATATACTATCCATGATTGAGATGTATTGTGCAATTTTTGTGCAAGATTGAAAATATTAATGTGTAGAGCGAATACAGGCATTCAAGCATTCTCTATACTTTGCATGTGACCAAAAAGTGTGAATTGATTTTGTGTCGATTGTGATGTTGGGTTCTTCTATTATTCTGTCTCCTCTCTTGCTCTATGATTGCACTAGGGGTGGTTGGTATTTCTCTCTAATAATGCACCAGGGGTGCTTGATATAATCTACTTATTGTAAATATATTCTTTGTTATCTATCATTATACTAAGAATATTTGATAGGGTTTTTCTCCCTCGTGTTTTAGAGGGTTTCCCCAAGGTAATTTATGAGTCTCATGTGAATTGGTATGCATTTAATTATTCAATTATTTCAAGTACTACTATAATTCCACAATTAAGATCAAAATTCAACAAAATTCAACACCGGGAACCCAACCATTGGGATCACTCCCAATGGGAGTCATCTTACAAGACAACCCTCCACAGGACAAACTTTAATGGGATACCATCCACTGGATATTTTTCCATAGGAAACCAATCCACCAATAACCCCCCTCTAGGGAACCCGTCTACAGGAAACCCTCCCCTAAATTTTCCTCTGCTTAGAGCCCCCATGTCTATGAGTATTCCATTAATGGATACTCTTAAAATCATAGATTTGGCATGATTACCCAATGACAAAATTCGCCATGACACAAGATAGCCTTCAATGCTCACCAAACTTCAATCAAACATCCCTAAGTGACGCATCCCACCTTTGCATCCCTAATGTTTGCCTTCTTGCAGTCTTCCAGTTTCCCATGAGGTACGATGCTGGTATTGACATTCTCCTTTCTTGTAGACAAACAACCTCCACCCACATCATGGACCACATTCATGAGTGGAGTAGCTGGCATATTTTATGGAATATCAAGATAGACGATTGGATTTTCCTGGATTGTTTCTAGAAGTCCCTCATCCCTTCCCTTGCTAAGGATATAGCCTCCAAGATACCACAGACCAAAAAGGAGACTATCCTTAAATCCCATCCATTCGACCTTATTTTTGCATAGTTGAGTTACCTTTACACCATCCTTATTAACACCCCTTGAAGAGACTCCTCTCAGAAGGATCCACTAAGGCCATTGCATGTCGCAGATGGTATCATTAGCATTGTCACATTTGTCGTTAGACCCTACATGCATCTACCTCCTGTGTCAAAACCCACCTATGGAAACACCCCTACTATTGCACAACCTTCTATGGGCCCCTTTCGCACTCTGAGTTGTGACCCTGACTTGTCCCATGCATCCTCGTATTGAAGAGTGACACCTCATATGTACCTCCAGACCTAACTCCACATATCCATGGACCACCCTATCAGGGACCCTCCTTTGGTGGCCCCCAAACATACTATGATGGCCCTCCACCAATGGTTCCACCACAAGCCCCACATCAAGCTCCTCATATTTTGCACATGCAAGTTTACACCCTACAGAACCAGACATAACCTCCATAATCCCCCAATAACTAACAAGGGAGACCTAATTGGATAGGAGTTAGGAACTATGGCAATACCCAATTCCAGGAGGTGGAAAACCACCTCTTAACTCCCTAAGAAATAATGGATCCAACCCTACCAACCAAGATCCTAACCAACCCCCCAAGCAAGGAAATAACCCACATTTAAGGATTAACCACTTGTGTTCTTTTTGTAATGTCTACAAACACTACACACACCATTATCCCCAATTAAGCAGAGCCCGTAATATTTGAGACTAGGATAATTGTAGAGACTTGACTATCTCCCCTCAAGTGCAACCCAACCCACCCCAACTAGTCCAGCCTCCCATGGTGTTGTTAAACCATTTTCCTACTTAAGGAGTAGTGTTGGCACAACCTATGGTGCGATATGTAGGTTCTGTAAGTTAGCCTCCTGAATCGAGGGTTCAACACTTGCTTACAATGAATTTCAATATCAACCTTCAAACTCAGTGAATCCATTATGATTCGGTTACTAAGACCATTCCCATAGGCAAGACATTCAAATCCACCCCCATGGACCCATCATTCTAGTTACCCCGACCCCCAGCTGATGGGAACCCCAAAGCCCCAAAGTTTCCTTTGTATCCTTTCATGGACAACGCCAATGCCTAAGTTTCTCCAAATTATAGCATCGTGGATGACTTGGCCTAGTCCCCTGTCGTCATGTCAACCTTAGAAGTTCTCAAGAACTTCTCCACGTAATGTAAATCCCTACTATCTATTTCAAGAGAAATCAATACCATTGATTCCCACCTCATGACCTTTGATTTGGATTATTCTAAGCCCATAATACCCTAGTCAATCACATTCCACCCTGGACAGAGTTATAGTGGATTTATCATTTTCGAAAGATTGTACCAGCAAAAATGAACTAGAAAAATCACTGAAAAAAATCGATTTGGCCTTCTCGGTCAAGGAAATGGCTTGAAATTTTGAATGATGATGTGTCTCAGCATCCCAGACAGTCCTTCGACAGTTTTCAATCAACAGTTGTCTGGATTATTTTTATTTTGGATCACCTAGTGAGGAAATATCCCCAAGGGGCGCCCCCTCAACTTGGCTATTCATGAATTTTATTGTTATTTCATATATTATGAAGTTGTAAAGGGGCCTAGGGTGAATTAAGCCCCTAGTGACCCCCTCCTATGTATTAGCATGTCACATCTTATGTTATAATGTGACTTTCACTTTAGAGAGACCTCCTTTAACAAAGTGCGCCCCCTCTTCTAACTTAGTCACTTGATCCATGTAGTGATCTATGTATTATTGATCTCCATTGTTAATTATGTTTTAATCTGAACCATTGGATGTAAAATTGAGTTATCATTTATGTCTCTCTCAAACAATTTAAGAGAGGTGACCCCCCCATTGTGTTTCATGAGCTTTCGCATCGAAATTTGAATAAAGGGAATTTTGTCTGGGATTATTCTTTTGTGTATCTTGTGCATGATGTGATGATCTGATGATTGGAATTGTTACTCTTCTATACTGAGTCTTATTCGGGATATATCTTGCATTTCTTCCTTTACCCACTTCATTTGCAGGAGAGGAGGCACGGTAGGAGAGAGAGAGGGAGTTTTGTGGGGGAACTCACCATCGTTGTGGCTCTTAGGTGTTTGGTTCAAGGAGTATCTCTTTCTCTATGATTTTCTACTTCCTATCTTTTCTATATTCTACAGTTCTCATTTGTTTTCCTTATCATTTAATTTCCTCTGATTTGGCAAGTTGAAGGAAGCGCTAGTGTGATTGATCAAAGCTCAACAATGACAAGATATTTTTTGGAAAGGTTCATTTGATCAAGGAGATAACATTCTTCATCAGTTTTGAGGCTATCTGCAAAATCCAGGTACGTCTCACAGGTATTTTCGCCTTCTTTTATTTTTTGCATGCATTTCCCATCATTTCCTGCAATGAAAAAACCCTCATTTAGTGGTAGGAAAATCACTAGACCAATTTGCGCCGGGAATTGGCAAATTTGGCGATCTAGGTTTTATCCGGCATACTGAAAAACCATGTATCCCTTAAAAATGGTAATCTTGGACTCCTCTTCCCAACTCTAGGCACTGGTTTCAATCTGGGAGAAAATGCCCATGTTTGGCTTGCTGGTCAATTTCATCTATTTTTGCTCTAGTTTCAGTTGGGTATTTTTCTTGTCAAATCCTTTTACCCAATTATCTATGTTGAAGCCTTAATTTCATTGATTTGACCTCGCCCTGGGTATTTCCCATATTTCTGATTAAATCCCCCAGTGTCCCGTGTCTGATCATTCGAATGAACACACCGATCCTATATATGTTTCAATTCTAATAAGTCATTGATGTGATTGATTCAAGTAATATTCATCCATTCCTTAAACACATGTACTCGAATATCCCTTAAATCTAGGGTTTTCAGCTCTCACCTTACGTATTCACTATTTTGGGCTTAATCTAGTGATTGGTTGTAGATATGTCCTTTCAGGATAAGATCGAGTCTCACCCATTATCACTCAGGCATTCAATGGCATAAAGCGAAGGAATCCATAATCGACGTGACATCCATCCATCTTTTGGGGGTTAGGGTTTTCGTAGGTCACGCTTTGGTTGTCTTTCCCCTCTGCCATCCAATATTCGATTCATCTATCGAGGTAACTACAAGATCCATGATAATAATTTTGGCGTCGTTTTCGGGGAGGTAGAGGCTTACCTTGGTTCATTTTATGTATCTCTAGTGTTTGTGAATGCGTTTACTTTTACATTCATTCATATCACATCCGACCTTAAATCTAGTGGTTGCATTTCAATTATTTAATTCAACACGGTCATTGTATTATTTCTATCTCTCTTATGACATTATCCGTTGGTGAACATGACAATTCATTCACCTGGAGAATCCACAATGCGACTTCACTGAGAAATGAACCCAACGCATATCATAATGAATTCAAAATTTCTCCTTGCAATTTCACAAACCCTGAAAAAATGCACTGAAATAGTAATTAATATAAAAAAACAATATGATGAAAGGGATAGATGGAGGTCAAAATCTTGGTATGAGGATGATCTTGAGCATGATTATGGCTACGAATCTAGTTATCACAATCCTTATGATGTCCACCAATTCTCTCACCCACACAATAAAGATGTCCCAATCATCCCGAGTGGACCAGTGGGTAAGCATTAAACCCATCCAAAGCCTCGGGTGAGTGATCCTTGTAATCCTATTAGGTACCCAAATCAAATAAACAAAGTTGTTAGGAAACAAGCTAAGCCTTCTCCATTTGAATTCTATGGAATTCCTGGGGCACCTCATCATATGCCCCAGGAAGGGGCATATGATACAGTGAAGGGTTGCCTCATTTCTATTCAAAGGATACAGTGAAGGGTTGCCTCGTTTCTATTCAAATGCAATCGAATCAATTGAAAATCACTTGGATGTTGTTTGGTATTATATGAAATCATAGTGTGTTGAGGATGAATATGTCTATGTGCAATCCCTAGGGGATTCTTTAGAAGGAAATGCCATCTTTTGGTTATATAAGTTAGCACCAGGATCCATCACTAGATATGACATGTTCACCAATTTATTAAGAGATGAATGGGGTAAAAGCATTGATGAATCCACCGCCAAATAATGATTGTGTTGTTGCGGATCAATTTGTTAAGGATGATCAGGATAACCATAACGAGATAACTTGCAATTTTCCTTATCAAATTGATTCCTCCTCTCTTGAGTTAACAATGAATGTGTCTTTAAATGACCTGTCGATGCAAGAGAATTATGATGAGTAAATGTCAACCCTTCAGGATTATGACCTTGATATTGATGTAGAAGGGGAACCTATTATCTTGTCATTATTACCTCAATAAGGCATAGATATAGATATAGAACAAAATCATCACTGTTAGGGACCATCCATAGTTGAAAATCCGCATGCCCTGGTTGGCAATTATTTTGATTAAGATTTACATCATAACTTTGAAGAAGAATAAAAATTTAAAAAAAAATACTTCTTCAGAGAGCCAATTAAGTCATCATTATATGGTTGAAGAGCACACTTGTAAGGGGGATAGGGAAACTGAAGCTGAACTTATTGATATTTTTCCTTATCTAATGAGTGATAATAACAAAGATCCCAAACAATCACATGATGATATGGTTGTAAATGAAATCGATCAAGAGCATTGCAATGGGGGTCCTTGTCCTAATGGTATCGATAGAATCCTTCATCCAATCCTTAATCAGGATATGTTGGTTCAATGTGTGGATACTGACCTTGTTTTGAATCTTGAAATCATTCCTAGAATTAAATTGAAAGCTTTTCCCTCTCATCAAATTCCAAGATCAATTGTTCCAAGCCTGGGAGAAAATTTTCAATTCACCCTCCCGTCCCAACTTTTCGAGTCTTCTTGTATGGATTTATATTCTAATCAAGTTGATACTTTCGAAATTTTTATTCAGGAGTTTGAACATTGTCACATAATTGGAGAAAAATCACTTTATGTCTCTTCTCAGTCATCTTTAATGAATAATATTTTTTCTCTGTCTTATGGATGGTTGGAGAAGGTATATAAAAATCAATTTCATCTTTTTTCCATTCTGGAACAACGAGAGGGGTTAATTTCAATCTTAGTTTTTTCACATTACAATTTATCCCCATCTAGTTTGTCCATTTTTCCTGGAGTGAACGGATTTAAGTGTCTTACTCATGTAGAGGAGAGAACAAATAATTCTGGGGTTAATTTCAATCTTAGTTTTTTCACATTACGATTTATCCCCATCTAGTTTGTCCATTTTTCCTGGAGTGAACGGAATTAAGTGTCTTACTCATGTAGAGGAGAGAACAAATAATTACCCAGCGGAGCTAAATCATGAGTCATATTGTATTTTTCCATCAAAGGTGAACTCACATTATTTTTATGATCCCATCGATGTTTTGATGAATGAAGTTTGTAAAAATCATTTCCACCTTTGGCATGATTTTAATCCACATCTTTCTTTGAATATCAAGCAACATGTTAGAATGGTTACGATTTTCATTCTCTTTTCTTCCAAAACATCTTTGACTTGTTATATCATTAACTGCAAAGAAAGCTCAATTGATCCATTCAGCAAGTAGTTGCATTGGATTACGACTTTACTTGGCACTTTCTTGATTGGTTATCTTAGAGTAGGTAGGATTAAATAAGCTCATTAAGCAGTAGTTGAGTCTGATTTTTGTATGTTTGATGCATTTTTCTTTTAGCATGTCTAGTTCATTTATTGCATTTGAATTGACTAGATTATATTTTAGTTTCCAACATTTTGCTTTCCATTATTTATTTCTGCCAATTTATTTTTGCCCATATTTTTCTCGTACATGCTGCTCTGGTATTTCCTGCTTCCATGTGCGTAGGTAATAGGTAATATCTGAAGAGGAAGCAAAAGCTTGAAGTGCTAGATTATTGTTGCTAATGGTGCTGCGGACCAGAGATCTCTGAGCTTGTCAAACACTCTCTTCATTAGAGCACTTGTCCCAGTTGGAGCCAGATGTTATCACATATACATTCTGCAACTGGGCTACCATGATGCAGCATATAGACTTATATTTTATTATATTATGTGCTACTTTTTACATGGGGTGTTAGCATGGATCTTTACAGCTTCGGCCATTTCAGATTCTTGTTCATCATATTTTCCTTTCCTGGACAAAGATTCAGGAGTCCATTAAGATGCTTTTGGTGATGATCTAGTTCATTGTAGCAGAACAACAGATCATAGTTGGTACACACAGTTAGAGAGGGGTTTATCAGTTGGAGACGAGTATATGTGGTGAGATCGAGTATACAATTCCTTGGTTTGATTTTTTCTCTATGATCTATATCAAACATCTTTGCTTATTGTGTTAGGATGATTATAGACCTATGCTTATATCTACTATTGCTCTAACCTGCACTATGATTATTAGGATTATAATCCTCACTTGTCCAATTTGGTCAATTCTGCCTAATTTAGGAGTCTTCTTAGTCATTATTGAGTCACTAGTACCATTGGGTCCACTTGGCCTAATGAGGCCACATGTACCAGTCACTAGAGTGTGGGGAACACCAATTAAGGCTAACTACCACTGACTGCACTTGCATGCATAAGGTTAGGCGCCTCCTAGACCAATCCCTACAATTTAGGAGCCACTGGGAGTGCCTGCACCAACCTCCTTTAGTTGAGTTCAGTTGGTGACTAGTCAAGCCTAGTTATGAGTCAGTTACATTCAATTACATCCAGTTACATTCAGTTAGACTAGTTTAACTGATTCTAATTGATTGAGCCACTTATTTAGACAACAAGAGCTAACTAATTAGGATCCGATAGGGATTTAGACATTCCAATTATCCATTCAGTTAGAGTGATTTAACCAATTAGAATTTCCTCTCATGTATTTGAATTGTTTGGTTATTAATACCAATGTATTACGTTGTAAACATCATCTCAATTGTATCCATTTACCTTTTTTGTTAATGAAAGCATTATATAGCTGCAAACCATTTTTTGCACTGTTTCATTTCAATTCTGAGTAAATCGCTTGTGAGATCTATTTGTGAGTTTTGTCTTGTTTCATAGATTCCGGTGAGCTCAATTTTTATATGGTGTCAAAGCCTCGGCATGACAAGGTATTTCTCCTTCTACAGATTTCATGCTGGATCAAAGCAATTTGAGCAAAAAAACTCAAAAAAATCGATCTTTGCACCAGAAGCGGAGACTTTACCACATAATTCTTGGGCAAAGGAATTGTTGATCACGCTTGCTTGATTAAATAATTCGGGTGTGATGCAAAAGTGCAGGTTGTTCGACCTTACTTTGTGTTTTTTGTGTAATTGCGGGTACAATTTCAGATGGATTCGAAATTAGCAGTTCCTCTTCTTATTCCATCCACAAGATAATCAGAATGGAAGATGAAGATGATTTCATCTCTAAAGGGACAATATCTCTATGAGGTGTCTATTGGACTTGGTAAAGAGTCTTACAAGGATGAGAATCACTGGCTAAATGACAGTGATAGAGCTTTTGGAACAATTTGTCTGGTCCTTTCTCCAAGCTTGTGCTACCTTGTTAAATCTGTTGAATACCCAAAGGATCTCTGGACAAAATTGGACAGAACCTTTGGCAAGCACAATGAGGATAATAATATCACTTTGGAGATGAAACCCAGCACCACAAGAGTTCTTGTTTCAAAATTCCCAGCCTCTACTCTCTTTGATGAAGTTGTTCAAGATGAAGAAGAAGCAAAATCTTCCTCACAGTCAATTCAAATTGAAGAAAGTCTCCATGCAATGACTCCTTCTCCTGCTGCTCCGGAAGTTTTTGAGATCTCCGATATCTCTTCTTCTCATATGGCTGATATAGAAGAAGACATTCGAATCTCTGATATTGAAGAAAAACTCTCCTTCAATTCTATGCAAACACTCTCCAATGTTCCTCCTTTAAATTCTGTGCAAATTTTGCCAGTGACTGCTTCGAAGAATGAAGAGGAATTCGATTTCTCTCCCTCTAATGTTATTGTTGATGTGAAGATAAGTAATTCTTTGGATATTTGGGAAGGAATATTAGATTTCAGTAGTGATCCATTCACTCTCATTGATCTTGATCTTCCATCAAAGTCCTACAGGATTGAATGCACCAAAATTCATAATTTTGAAGAAGAAGAAAACTGTGCATCTACCATCTCAGTGGACCACACTTTTGAATCTGATATGATATTATTTGGTTTGAACTTTAATTTCCAAGAGCTTTCAGTCATGCTTGTAGATGCTCTCACCAATTTTCGTGTGAAAAATCAAGTACCGCAAGTCTTCTTCAAATTTGTTGTTGGGGATTTGATGTTAGTTTCTTCTTGTGAGGTTGCTGATATTTTATTTTGTGAATCATTAGTTATTTCTAAAGCTATATCAGATTATGGAGCTCAAGCATTCTCTCTCCACAGTCTCAGGGCTTCTCTACCTTTGATCACATGCTCATCTCCTCACATAACTAGCAAAGAGGGAAACATTCTACATCCACCTGGACACATGCTCCTAACACTTGGAGCTGATATTACCTCACATGGTTTGTTGTTTAAGGCTGCAATATATTAGTTCTAAGTGTTAGGAGCATGTGTCCAAGTGGGTGTAGAATGTCTCTCTCTTTACTACTTCTGTGAGGAGATGAGCATGTGATCAAAGGTAGAGAATCCCTCGGACTGTGGAGAGCGAATGCTTGAGTTCCATAATCTAATATAGCTTCAAAAATAACTAATGATTCAAAAAATAAAATATCAACAACCTCATAAGAGGAAACTAACATCAAATTCCCAACAACAAATTTGAAGAAGACTTGCGTTACTTGATTCTTCACACCAAAAATGGTGAGAACAGCTACAAGCATGACTGAAAGCTCTTGGAACTTAAAATTCGAAACAAATAATATCATATCATATCCAAATAAGATCATATCATATCCAAATACATTCAAATCAGATCCAAATACGTTCATATCAGATCCAAACTGACATAGATTCCTGTGAGCTCAAATTTTATAATGATTAATCAAGGGGCTTGATGTAAAGACTGTTGCTCATGCCATGCTTGTACAGATAGTAAACCTTAGTGCTAGGTTGGTTCCATGTGTCACTTGTCCCCATCCATCCACTTCATCCATTGTTAAATGATTATCCTGTGACTTATACTGATTGAGGCTAGTGAGATTGAAGATATTTTCCACATTGTGACCCCTATGTATGATAGACTCCATATTGTTATGTGTCTCTGGCTATAAACTATGTGGCTTGGGTTCACGGGGTAGTTCTCCTTTATATCTCAAAACAAGTGCTCCACCATAACAGTGTTTCTAAACACTGAAGCATTGGAACACATAAAATCTATATATAAAGGATGGAAAAGTATAAAGGTTTAAAATGTAGTCAGTGGCCAAGGGGTTGAGAACTCATTATTTGTATAATGTAAGGCTCATTTTCCCTCCATAGGGGTAGCATGGAGAGGCAAACCTGTCGAGGCTATGGACTACTCGCTGGCAGTGGGTTTAGGCCTTAGTCATTCACTGGAGCCTAGAAGGATTTCTAGGGCACCTGCTCTTATAGGCTGGCTACTATCTCATGAAATGTGAAATGTATTGAAAAGGTTGATGGTCAAAGGATGATCACTCACTCTTTGTATAGTGTTTGGCTCATTTTCCCCCACAGGGAAATAGGGTGAGACTAGCCTGCAAAGGTTGTGTCATTGTCAATACTGGAGCCCAAAAGGCTTCCAAGGAACTTGCCTTTAAAGGTTCACTTATGTTGCAAATAAGTGCAAAGAAAAACTTTCTAGAGTCTAAGGGAAGCATATCCAAGTACTTTATCCATCTGTGAGACACCTCTATCCCCTATTGTTATATGTCATACATATGCCACCTTGGTTGAGTGTATTGTTTATAATTCAGATAGATCGTCTATTCAAAGTTAGTTGAAAGCCATTCCCTTTTTCCTCAGCCTTGTTGTCCATCCTCACCCAACAGTAGCACGTTGTTTACCCTTTGTAAGTATTGCATGGACAAGTAAACTTCCAGAAAAGTTCCAAGATTCTTCAGAAGCAGGGGTACATCTTACTATTATTATTATTATTTTTCACCGTGATTATGAATAATTTGTTTAAGTTTGGTTTTGATATACATTACAGGAGCATTTCTTGCCCTTGATGCTTACAAGATCATATTGATGCAGTATCTCACCTTGATTTTGGGTACTTTGACCTGGTCAACCCAGTTGACCAAGTTAAGCATGGTTCCCAAGGCAGTGGCTCAAAAAACAACATGATCTATATTTGAGCCAGACGTGCCCATAACCAATATTGTTGTTTCAAATTTGAGAGTTTGGCCCCAGTTCCCCTAAAAGGTGATTATTATCACTTAATTATTGGCCAAATGATCAAATTTTATTACAAATGGCAGTATGTTGGGTTGTCCTAGAGCAGTGCATTGTTCCAAGGGGTATGAGTAATCACTTACACCATTCTTCTATGTCTCTAGATCATCCAGAGCAGTCAAGTTGCCCCAGTTTGCACCATGGACAGAGTTATAGTGGATTTATCATTTTCCAAAGATTGTACCAACAAAAATGAACTAGAAAAATCACTGAAAAAAATTGATTTTTCCTTCTGGGTCAAGGAAATGGCTTGGAATTTTGACTGATGATGTGTCTCAACATCCAGAACAGTCCTTCAACAGTTTTCAGTTAGCAGTTGTCCAGATTATTTTTATTTTGGCTCAACCAATGAGGAAAGCCCCCAAAGGAGTGCCCCCTCAACTTGGCTATTCATGTATTTTATTGTTATATCATCTATTATAGAGTTGTAAAAGAGGATTACGGTGAATTAAGCCCCTAGTGACCCCCTCCTATGTATTATCATGTCACGTCTTATGTTATAATGTGACTTTCACTTTAGAGAGGCCTCCTTGAGCAAAGTGTGCCCCCTTTTTTTACTTAGTCACTTGATCCATGTAGTGATCTATGTATTGTTGATTTCCACTGTTGATGATGTTTTAATCTCAACCGTTGGATGTAAAAGTTAGTTAGGGTTTATGTCTCTCTCAAACTATTTAAGACATGTGACCCCCCCATTGTATTTCATGAGCTTTGGCACCGGAATTTGAATAAAGAGAAATTTGTCTAGGATTATTCTTTTGTGTATCTTGTGCATGATTTGATGATCTAATGATTGGCATTGCTACTCTTCTATATTGAGTATTATTCGAGAAACATCGTTCATTTTTTCCTTTACCCACTACATCTGCAGGAGAGGAGGCACGCTAGGAGAGAGAGAGGGTGTTTTTGTGGGGGAATTCACCATTGTCCCGGCTCTTAGGTGTTCTGTTCAGGGAGTATCTCTTTCTATATAATTTTTTACTTCCTATATTTTATGTATTTTGCAAAGCTCATTCGTTTTCCTTATCATTTGATTTCCTCTGATCTAGTAGGTTGAAGGAAGTGCTAGGGTGATTAATCGAAGCTCGACAATGACAAGATATTTTCCAGAAAGGTTCATTTGATCAAGGATATATAATTCTTCCTTAGCTCTAAGGCTGTCTACAAAATACAAGTACATCTCACAGGTATTTCCATCTTCTTTTATTTTCTGCATGCATTTCCCATCATTTCCTGCATTGAAAAAACCCTCATTTAGTAGTAGGAAAATCATCGAACCATTTTGCACTGGGAATTGGAAAATCTGGCGATATGGGTTTTGTTCGAAATACTAAAAAAAACCCTCTCCAATAAAAGCTGCAAGCTTGGACTCCTATGCCCATCTTCAGGCACCGATTTCAATTTGGGAGAAAACACCCATGTTTGGCTTGTTGGTCAATTTCCTCTGTTGTTGCTCTAGTTTTAGTTGGGTATTTTTATTGTCAAATCCTTTTACCCAATTAGGTGTGTTGAAGCCTTAATTTCATTAAATCGACCTCGTCCTGGGTATTTCCCATATTTTTTATTATATCCCCCTATGGTCTTGTGTCCGATCATTCGAATGAACACACCAACCCTATATCTGTTTTAATTCTAATAAGTCATTGATCTGATTGATTCAAGTAATATTCCTCCATTCCTTAAACACATGTACTCGAATATCCCTCGAGTTGTGGCTTATCCCTTAAATCTAGGTTTTACATCTCTCACCTTGCGTATTCACTCTTTTGGGCTTGATCTGGTGATTGGTTGTAGATCTGTCCTTTCACGACAAGATCAGGTCCCCCCATTGTCACATGACAACCATCCATTGTCACATGACAACCATCCATCTTTTGGGGTTTAGGGTTTTCGTAGGTCACGGCTTTGGTTTCCTTTCCCCTCTGCCATCCATTATTGGATTCATCTATGGAGGAAACTACAAGATCCATAATAACAAGAAGTTAGAGTCTCATTACTCATTCACCCTTGTATCCACCCACAGTGTCTCAATCTAGTGTCATGCTCCATTCACTATATGGTTGTATACCTTGTGCTTCTATCAAGGAACCATTATTTCCTTGGTAGTTGTAGGTCTCCCTCAGTTGATACCAGCATGTATATTCCAAAGGATATACCCATAGGTCCTAGTACCTTGGCCTCATCACCATCATTAATGAGTTCCTGTGAATCGCGTGAGGGGAGTCCTTATTGACCCTTAGAACAATTGTTTCTCACATGCTCAACATCAGCTACATCATCACACCATTGAGATTTGTATAGGGTACTGGTCCCTTCATTATTTGGTCGAGAACCCTAGATGTCCCTCGACTCTAACACATTGGTGAGTCACTTTGGAACTCTTCCACTATTATGTTCCTTGTGATATCTAGGTCGCGTTGGTGACAGTGTTTGAAAGCCCTCCATGCTTCCTAGTGTATCCAGTTCCAAATGTAGTGCATTGTACCTCTAAGATTTAAACTCTTAGTTGTTCAAGTCTGTATAGTTGTTGGACCCCCCTTCGATCCAACAAAGAACCAACTATTGTGGTTTTTCATTTATGATGCATGTCATTATTTCCAAATCTATTTCTTCAGATCAACCATGGTTGGACCATGACTCCACTCCAAATTTGAGTTCATCTTTGACACCTATGATGTACACATAAATTATTCATATATTGTTTAGGTTCCCCTTTTGGGCCTCATTATTATGTATATATCTTGAGACATTCGTGAGAGCATGGGTATGCCCGCTTTGTCCATATATGTACCTCATCCATTTTGAGTGTTGTATCTGCAGATTCAACCCTTATAGTCTTGATGAAGCACTTGTTCTACCCTCTAATACAGTTTTTTTTCTCTGGGCTGCCATCATGCCCCTTATCTTATAAAAGGAAGAACCTATGATTTATTTTGGTCATACGATGAGCTCCTTCCCTCACACATCAAGGGGAAATCTGTTAACACCAAAAAACGAATCACTATACTTTTTCCCTAGCTACATCATCCCATTCCTTATTTTTCTCAATAAAAACCTTCACCAATCCACAAAAACTAAGGTCAAAACCCAAAGTTGGCTCAAAATCATTCTTTCCCCCTCCAAAAAAGAGGAAAATCCCCAAATTATGGATAAATATCCAAAAAATATGAAAAGAAAAAAAAAAGAGAAAATATTCAAAAAGAGGAAAAAGGAGGGAAAATCATAAAAGCTACCCAAAACCATGAGTCAATACCAAGGGTTTCCTAATACGATTGGCAGAAAACATAGGGCAAATAACTCTATAAATAAGTGGTGAAAGCCCTAATTTGTATAGGTTCACTCTAATTTGTTACCTTACCGTCACTCTGCCGAAATTCAGCCATAAACTTGAAGCCGCTATTTTCACTTCTTGTTTCACCTATCCCTGGGTTCTAGCTCCCCTTTTGTGACCATTGTGTGGAGAACACCCGAAGCGGCTTGGAGACCAAGAACTCGTTGCCCAACCATCTCAAAAAATTTAGTAGTACATTTTATATACAAAATGCCTCATCTTGAGGATGAGGAACTTCGAAAAGTGCTCAGTCATATACATCCAAGCATAAGTTTGAGAATGCTATGATGTCTTACAACTATAACTTCTTACATACTGGCCAAAAAGAAAAACACAATGAAAATACATAAACTAACATAAAATATCCAATTATCACTAGCTCACTCGGTTAATGTGTGGGTTTCATTTGCAAGGTGACCCAAGTTCAATACCCTTAGGGGTGACTTAGATGGGAGGAGACACCAAAAAATATAGCCATGTTAAAGGTTGGTGTGGCATAGGTCAGGTACGATCCCTGGGTGAATTTGATGGCTTAGATGCCCTTGGGTTGCGGTTTCTTAGCCAATGGTTGAAATTTACTTGCTCAAGTGACGGGCATTTCTAGCAAAAAAAAACTAACATAAAATAGACAAAATGAGACCCTAAACTGACAATTTGTCTTCCACATCTTCTAGCAATATATCACTAGAGCCTTTGAATCAAGCTAGTGATGTTTATTACACCATTTTGTTAAGAACCCATGTCAACCCTCCTCTTTATTTTGTTAGTATATTTTATTGGATGCATATGCTTTGTAAGTCGTCCTGTTAGTATGTTGTATTATCCCACATTCATGGGGATTAATAGTTAATGTTAAGTCGTCAAATTAGTATGTTGTATTTTCCCACATTCATGGGGAGTAATAGTTGTTTAGATTAGACTTAGTATATAACTAAGTGTTGAGACCAATGAAATCATCAAAGAGTTATTTTGTATTGAGCTTGCTCAAAGGAGGTTGCCACCTCGAAGTGGCTCACCATCAATAAAATCTCTTTTGTGCTCCAATATTTCTGTTATATCATACATTTTGATTGCTTATTGCAGGAGGTTCTCCACATCTGGTATCAGAGCACTTTCCTTGGAACAAGTGGGAATTTTTTTTTTTTTTCAAAAAAAAAGAGGGCAAAATTGGGTGGCGACTTTCAGATCACTTTCTGAAACTTTCTGCACATAATCAAAAGAAACAGGTGGCATATCTGAATTCCTCTTACAAAAATACACAGTTTCAAAAAAAAAAACCATCTCGTTTGGAGTTTCGAAAGTGGAGATATCGTGGATTTAAAATCAGCAATTTTCAGAATTTCGGTGACGGCTACGGAAATTGCAGAGCGAAAATCATTTGACTGGGTGCCCAAATTTCTATTCCAATCACGTGGGTAGAAGCAGAGTGGTTGTTCTAGTTCCAGAAACAGGCTATAATAACGATTCTGAGCAATATAGATCAGGTTATGCTGATTTTAAAATTTCATCTTTCTACCACGTTTTTTATGGCACTGTGATTATTGCAGTAGTTCTTCTTCTTGCAGCGGTACTATTCAGTCGGATTAGGGAATAAACCCTATCTGCTTAACTGTGGGAAGTACTCGGGCATAGCCCTAAAACTCATTGTGAGGAGTACCATAGGAACCCTGAAGTAGCTAGCCATTGAGAGGACTTGCCAAGCGAAAAGGGCAACGACCCCCACCAGATTGACTAGATTCCCATCCGTGAGAAAAACCGAAGAGTTGTATTTTTTGGCCAAGCGGTTAGCAGTTTTACCTGCACCGTGAAGTGAGGGTACCGCCCCAATACTCAAGCTTGAGACAGCCTTGGTGGCCGAGTGACTACCTTTGAACCATTAGGAAGCCAAATATACCTTGGGTCCATATCTATTTACAATTGATAATGCACATACTTCTAGAATTGTCATATATCATTTCAAGTTGATAAAGCACAGCTTTCTTTCACCGCCACAGATCATTTCTTGAAAGAAAAAAAAAATCAAGTATAAATTTCTGGTTTTTTTAGCCATATCTTCCTTGTTTTAGCTCCATTTTCCTTGAAAATTCATAGTCACCCTCGGCATTCCATTCTGCATATTTCATTCATTGAGGACCCTATCCCAAATTCCACATTTATCATAACTTCTTTAATTCTCACCCAATCGCCTTCAAATTTTGCCACAGTGTTTGTTTCTGAATTCTGCTTCATTGTCCCTCTCTAACAAATTTTCTCATTCTTTCACCCTGCTTCTGAAATTCGCATTTTCTGTTCCTTGTCCTTCAGAAAGTGTCGCAAACCTATTCAACTCCAATTACCTACTCACGTCTTTCCCAGGTCAAAAATTTTCTTTGCTAAAACCCTCTTTGTTTTTGTTTTTCTACTCATCCCCCCCCCCCCCCCCCAAAAAAAAAAATTTCTTGTTGTTGTCACTCGCGCAAGAGCAAATAGACAAATGGAAGAAGAACTTGTCACCCTCAAGACTAAACTCGCAGATCTTGATCAAATATTTCTTGACCTCCATCTTCAGCATTCAGCCATGAGCAACCGACAACAGCTTGAGACTTCTGCAGACATTGAGTTCTCTTCTTCCAGCAACTTTCATGGGCCAAAGATTGATTTCCCTCACTTCAATGGTGATGATCCAACCAGATGGATACACAAGGCAGAACAATACTTTAATATGCATAACACTTTTGATGTCACCAAAGTCCCACTTGCATCATTTCATGTGGAACGTGAATCCCTTCAATGGTTTTGTTGGTACATCAAGGATCATGAAGAGCCCCAATGGACAGATTTTTTCCAACTCGTTTTGCACCGATTTGGCCCTAGTGGTTTTGATAAATTCACAGGAGCACTCACTAAAATTCGCCAGACTAGCACTGTGAGAGAGTATGAGACAGAATTTGAGAAATTAGTCAAGCACACAAAAAGATTTTCTGATGCATTCTACAGGAGTTGTTTTATCAGTGGTCTTAAGGATACAATCCGATATGAGTTTAACATGTTCTGTCCCAACACAATGATGGAAATCCTAGGGTTCGCTAAGTTGGCAGAGGACAAGATCAGGGATCAGCAACGCCCCAAATCCACTTTTGTTCCATTTAGAAATATGGTTTCCCAAAGACATCCAATCCCTCCAACTCCTAGACCCACTCCTATCAAGCATTTTTCTGAAGCCGAGATGCGGGCACGTAGGGAAAAAGGACTTTGTTATAATTGTGACGGGAAATTCACCCGGGGACATCAATGTACTGAACAAAAGCTCTATCTCTTGCATGCAGGTTCTTCGCCTGCACTTGAAATTTGTGAAGCTACTCAGGATCCAATAGACTATCAGGTCGACATTCAGCAGACGCTTGTTGACCCTCATTCTCATGACGAACACCCAGAGATATCTCTCCATGCATTAGTCGGAGTCACCGCCCCACAAACCATGCAGGTGAAGGGTTTCTTCAAGAAGATTCCTCTTACAATACTCATTGATTCTCGTAGCACCCATAACTTCATTGAACCTCAGATTGCCAAACAAGCTGATAGTTTTGTCCATCCTTGCTCCATCTTTAAAGTCATGGTTGCTAATACGAGCACCTTACCTTGCAAAGGAAAGTGTCCCAATGTGTGTATCTCTATTGGAGATTATACCTTGCGCTCTAACATGTTTTCCATGCCTCTAGGAGGATGTGATGTGATTTTGGGAACTCAATGGTTACGCACTATTAGACCCATTTTATGGGATTTTGTTGAACTGTGGATGCAATTTTCAGTTAATGGGAGCAAACACACATTCAATGGCTTACAACCAGGTTCTCTCAGCATCATCAGTTCCCATCACATGGAAAAGATCCTTAAGACGAATTCACATGGTGTCATCGCTCAACTCAATTTCATTCAGATGCAACCTTCATCAGTCTCCACTACTCCCTTGGATCTTTCATTCTGATGCACCCTTCAGATGCCTGATTTTTCTAAGCTCTTCACTCTTGAGAGTGATGCTTATGACAATGGACTTGGGGTTGTCCTCTTTCAAGATGAACATCCCATTGCATTCACCGACAAATCCCTTTCTAGAAAGAATTTATCCACCTCTACATATGAGAAGGAAATGATGACTATTTTGCACACAGTACAAAAGTGGTGGCCATACCTCTTAGAGAATCCTTTCAGCATCAAGACTAATCACTAGAGTTTGAAATATTTCCTGGAACAATGGGTCTCATCCCCAACACAATATAAATGGGTTCACAAAGGACTCTGACTATAAGAAGGATCAGGACAATCTTGTGGTGGATGCTCTTTTCCACACATTTGATGCCCGTGTTTCTCTTTCAGTTATTTCTATGCCTAATCCAACTTGGTTACACTCTGTTCAGTAAGGTTATGTCAATGACTCCTCATTATCTAAAATCATCCAACATTTTGCTAGTAACCCTTCTGTGGTACCATATTCATCTTGGGATGGATTTTCTCTGAGATACACGGGTCATTTGGTACTTCCCCAAAGCACAGACCTTAAAAATGCGGTCTTCTATGAACTCCATGCTTCTCCATCGGCAGGGCACTCTGGGTTCATCAAAACATATGAGTTGGCATGATGTAACTTCTTTTGGAAGGGGGTGCAACGAGAAATTCAACATATGGTTGTCGAATGTGCTCCTTGTCAGCACCACAAGGGTGAAACTACACTCCTTTCCGGATTGCTCGAACCTTTTCCCACCCCTACAAGGATTTGGACATATATTTCAATGGATTTCATTCAAGGGATCCCTAAATATGGAGGGAAGACCGTAATCTTGGTTGTGGTGGATCGACTTTTCGAATATAGTCATTTTTGTGCTCTCATTCATCCAGATACCACCTCTTCAATCGCACAAATTTTCATGTACCAGATATTCCTTCTTCATGGAATCCCTTCTTCCATTATCTCAGACCGCAACACAACTTTCACAAGTCATTTTCGCCTCACTGACACCAAACTGCATATGAGTTTAGTTTCTCACCCACCAATAGATGGTCCGACTATAGTCGTCAACGAATATTGGGAAACTTATCTTTGTTGTTTCACCTTTGAATAATAACATCAGTGGGAAAAGTGGCTCCCTCTCGCTGAATGGTGGTAGAATAATTCCTACCATACTACATCTAAAATGACTCCATATGAAGCAGTTTATGATCACGCACCTCCAGTACTCCTTCCATCCACCCCCAACAGTTCACTAGTTCAAGCAGTTGACATGGTTCTTCGAAATCAACATCATATTCTTCACCTCCTGCAGGACAATCTTCACATGGCAAGAGCCCACATAAAACAACAGGCCAATCAACACCGTTATGAGCACACTTTTCAAGTTGGTGATATGGTTTTTCTTCGTCTGCAGCCTTACAAGCAATCCTCCTTGAAAGACAAAGGGAATAAATCGCTCGCTCCTAAGATCTCTGGCCCATATACAGTTCTTCAAAAGAATGGGTATGTTGCTTATAAATTGGCACTTTCTCCTTCTCGCATTCAGCAAGTGATTGGCACCAACATCAGCGCAAAAAGTGTTTTACCATAATGGGATAATGAAGGATCCATCATTTCGAAGTCGAAATCCCTCCTCAATAAGCACACTTGTCAGCTTCTCTCTCGGTCCATCACAAAGGTCTTCAATTCAGTGGCATAACATGCAACTAGAGGATGCTACATGGGAACCACTCCTTCAGATTCGGCAATAGTTTCCACATCTTAAGCTTTGAGGACAAAGCTTTTCTAAGATGGAGGGGATGTTAAGAACCTGTGTCAACCCTCCTCTTTATTTTCTTAGTATATTTTATTGGATGCATATGCTTTGTAAGTCATCCCATTAGTATGATGTATTATCCTACATTCATGGGGATTAATAGTTGATGTTAAGTCATCAAGTTAGTATGTTGTATTATCCCACATTCATGGGGAGTAATAGTTTTTTAGATTAGACTTAGTATATAACTAAGTGTTGAGGCCAATGAAATAATCGAAGAGTTATTTTGTATTGAGCTTGCTCAAAGGAGGTTGCCCCCCTCGAAGTGGCCCGCGATCAATAAAATCTATTTTGTGCTCCAATATTTCTGCTATATCTTGCGTTTTGATTGTTTATTGCAGGAGGTTCTCCACACATTTCCATGTCCATTGGATTGGAGTTAAATAATTCTCTTACATTGGAATGTCATCCATAAGCAAGCTCCTAAAGAAGCCATTAATGTAATTCATTGTCCAATGTTAGTTGGGTCAATTTTCCCTCATGTAAGTCGGCCTTACTCTCTAAACAAACATGATGTTATTCCTTCAATTCCATTCTTAATATTGTCTAATTTCCCCTTGACTTAGTGCAACAACTTCCTTACACCCATAATTTCTGCCACAGTGCATCTTATTTCCACCTCATTACCCTGGTTTGCCTCCATCCTTCCAACACAAAGGAAAAAATAATAGTGCCGCGTAATCTTTCCCTACTGGCATCACTTCACTCAACTTACTCCTACCACCCAACATCCACCAAATGAACTCCATAGAAGAGCTTGCTCCAAGCGACAAATTCAACCCCTCCTTAAATTGAAAACCCAGCCTCCATAGGGCTTGGAAACTCAAAATTCGAATATGAACCAAACAATGAAATCTTTGCAAACATGAGGCAATAATTGAACACCCACGACCACAACTCATTTATCTTATTCACACAATATGAATCAGTCTTGAACGCCATAATAGCCAGCAAACAATTCACTTCAAGCAAGATACAAAGTGTTGAAGGCAGGCATGTAGAGAAATGATGGAATGCTTGTGTGAATTAAATAGAGGAATATATGGTATCAACTGAGAGATTGGTTGGTATTCCCTCATGCATAAACTCCCAATTTTATCCTTTTTAAAATTTCAATAAAAAATAAAATACACCTCCCTTTAATTATGCTCAAGGAGTGATTGCTTAAGCACAAATCTGGCATTTAAAGACTATTGGATCCACCTTCTCAGTGGGGGGTCGATGTACTTCACCAATATACCTTTGTCAACTTAAATGGCATCATTGGCAAATTTATCAATGAGTCTATTATTGTGCCTTTGAATATGTCAAAAGGAATACTCCTTGATGTTTTGAAAGTTCAAATCTATTCTATCAAAAATACAATTTTGAATCGTATGTAATTTATTTGTAAGTTTTAAACCTATGTAGAGAAGCAAAGCATACAAAATATTTTTAAGCAAAATAGAGATTACACCACAACATTCACACATAAAACACTGATATTTACCCTCGAAACTCTTAACTAAGAAAACTAGCAAACCTTGGAGCCACACCTCCTATTTTCTCATTATCACTATGAATCCCTCACAATACAAAATATAGGTATTCAACATCATCCAATACCCTAATATGTTAACCCGGATCAGAAAATAGACCCCAATTTATCAATGAGTCTATTATTGTGCCTTTGAATATGTCAAAAGGAATACTCCTTGATGTTTTGAAAGTTCAAATCTATTCTATCAAAAATACAATTTTGAATCATATGTAATTTATTTGTAAGTTTTAAACCTATGTAGAGAAGCAAAGCATACAAAATATTTTTAAGCAAAATAGAGATTACACCACGACATTCACACATAAAACACTGATATTTACCCTCGAAACTCTTAATTGAGAAAACTAGCAAACCTTGGAGCCACACCTCCTATTTTCTCATTATCACTATGAATCCCTCACAATACAAAATATAGGTATTCAACATCATCCAATACCCTAATATGTTAACCCGGATCAGAAAATAGACCCCAATCCCTTAACTGGGATTAAATTACATATTTTTAGAAAATTCCCCAAAAAAGTTGAAAACAGCCCAAAAAAAATTATGCTTTGCGGAAGGCCCCCTCCCCCCCCCTCCCCCCCTTCTATTACCCTTCCCGATCTAGCCAACACCCTCGTTGCATACGGTATATCACTAGATGGTGGGGATCATTAGGCACACTCCTGACAATCTCACCCCCACCACATACATGTAAAGAATATAACACATACCCAACATTCTACCATTTGTTGTTTTCTTTGCATACCAATGATTCATGTACCTAGAGGGTCACAACTTCAGGGCATCAATGTCGATATATTCTCTACACCACGAGAACTTCTTAGTACTGGCAAACTTTGTTAATGAGTTTGCAACATTCTTCAAGGTGTCAACCTTTTCCAACAACACCTTCTTGTCTTCAACCATATCTCTCACAAAGTGATGTTGCACATCAATATTCTTTGTCTTAACATGATAATCAAGGTTCTTTGCTAGGAATATTGCACTTTGGTTGTCACAATCTAACCTTAACACTTTTTGTATGAACCTAACACTTGAACACAATCTCTGCAACCATATAACTTCTTTGCTTGCATGAGTCGTTGCCATGTATTCAACTTATGTAGTTCAGAGTGTAACTACAACTTGTATCTTGCTCATCCAACTAATAGATACTCCAAATAGGTTAAACACATACCCACTTTTAGATATTTTGCGATCAAGATCTCCAGCCTAGTCAACATCAACAAATTGTTCACAATCTATCACTCTGTCTTATCTAGTTCTTCCTTGATAGAAAATTTCATAATACGTGGTGCCATGCAAGTATCTGAAGACCTTCTTTACAGTTTTACAATGCTCTTTCCTTGGCTTTGACATATGCTCAAAACTCCCACTACATGAGCAATGTCTGGTATGGTACAGACCATTGCATACGTCAAACTACCAACTGCACTAGAATATGGAACTCGTGACATATCTTCTTCCTCTTCCAATTTCCTACGACATTGATCTACATATAATTGTACACCTACATGAATAGGGACCTTGACCAGCTTACTTTCATGCATGTTAAATCTATATGGTATCATCTCAACATATTTTCTTTGATTTAACCGGATGTTCCTATTTGCATGATCTCTTCTTATCTCCATTCCCAATATGAATTTTGCAGCACCGAGATCCTTCATGTCAAATTTAGAGGACAACTGAGACTTCACCTCCTCTATAACATCTTTGTTGTTTCCAACCAGTAGCATGTCATGAACATACAATACTATGTTAATGAAGTGATCACCAATCTGTTTGGAGTATGCACAGTGATCAACCTTGCTTCTCACAAACCCCAATCTAAGTACGTATGTGGCAAACGTTTGGTACCACGTCCTTCTAGATTGATTTAGACCATAAAGGGACTTCTTTAGTATACATATCAGCTCTTTCTTTCCCTTTACTGTGAACTCTTATGGTTGCTTCATGCAGATTTATTCTTCAAGATATCCATGTAAGAATGATGTATTCACATCCATCTGCTCTACATCAATATCAAAAGCAACATCAATAGAAAGAAGAAATCTGATAGAAGTTAATTTTGTAATTGGAGAAAAAATTTCACCAAAATCAATCCCTTCTAGTTGAGAATATCCCTTTGCTACCAAGCGATCTTTGTACTTCTCCACTTTACCTTCTGCATTTAACTTATTTTTAAACAACCAATTGCTACAAATGACTTTTCTTCCAAATGGTAACTGGACTAGATCACAAGCTTCATTTTTGTCCAAGGCATCCATTTCTTCATCCATGGCCTTCTTACAAAGCTCATTGTCCTATGAATCAACACCTTCCTTCACATTTCTAGGATCATCATTAGTAATAGACACAAAGCAAAAGTAGACCAAAAATCAGGAGGATAATACCTTTTTGGTTGCCTTCTTTCTTGATATTATCTCTTCAAAACTGGGATATGAAGTTCTTCTTCTTTTGATTCAGCTTCTTCCGCTGAGTCAGATTCTTCACCTTCTAACTCAAACTCTTTCTTCTCTAGTTCATTTTCCATTGGAGTCACTTCTTGTCTAAGGACTTCTTTGACCTCTATTAACACAACATCTTGGTTGTAAATAGTCTTATTAGTTACAGGATTCCAAAGCTTATAACCTTTCATACCATCTATATAGCCAATAAAGATATATCTTCCAGCTTTGTTATCCAACTTGCTCCTTTTCTCCTTTGGAACATGTACATAAGCATCACATCCAAAAACTTTTAGATTCTCAATAGAGGGTTTCTTATCAATCCATACCTCTTATGGAGTTTTGTTAACGAATGTTGATGTGGGTGATCTATTT
Source organism: Pseudotsuga menziesii (assembly GCA_001517045.1). Classification (NCBI taxonomy): domain Eukaryota; kingdom Viridiplantae; phylum Streptophyta; class Pinopsida; order Pinales; family Pinaceae; genus Pseudotsuga; species Pseudotsuga menziesii. Next base: position 223,204 of record LPNX010649539.1, read on the forward strand.
ACCAAGTAACATGTTGTCTTCACCACCTCTTCCCATAGTTCTTTTCTTAACCCAACACAACTCAACATGCTCCTTACCTTTTTAGTCAGTGGCCTATTCATTCTTTCGGTAACTTCATTTTGTTGAGTGTGTATGCAGTAGTCTTCTCCCTGGATATACCTTAATTCTTACAAAATTCCTCAAACTCATTCCCACAGAACTCTCCACGGTTATCTATCCTCAACACCTTTATTTTATTTTCTCATTGATTCTCTACAAGAGCCTTAAATTCCTTAAACTCAGCAAATACTTCAAATTTATTTCAAAGGAAATAAATCCATGTGTTCTTGAAAAATCATCGATAAATAAAAAATAATACACAAATTTTCCTAATGATGTAACATGCGCAGGTCCAAACACATCGTTATGTATTAACTCTAAAATTTCCTTTATTGTTGTGGCACCACATGCAAATCTTACGCGATTTTGTTTTCCATATATGTAATGTTCACAAAAATCAATATATAGAGTGAAATCATTCATACCTTCAACCATACCTTTACCTTGTAATGCTCAAAGGCCCTTTTCTCCGATATGCCGCAATCTTTGATTCCATAGCATCGTCTTTCCTCCTGATGCAATCAAAGTTCTGACATCTTTATATCCTCCCTCAGGCACAAAAAAGCTATAACATTCATCAATGATGGTGCTTCCCAATCATTTGTACAGAGTTCCATACTGAAATCCATTTCATTAATACTATTGATCCTCAAACCATTTTGCAACCACCATCTCCACACATAGTCTTTACACCTACAACATCCATCTTTCCAACAGATATCGAGCTAAATTTGGAATGTGTAGAACTCTAGTTATAGTTACAATCCTTCCATCCTTGAGTTTCAAGTTGACTCTACCACATCCAATACAGTTCGATGGTGAGTCGTCTCCCAAGTACACATTTCCTCCATTGTACTTTTCATATTCACAGAACCATTCCCTATGATGGGTCATATGACACGACACACCTAATTCAATTAGTCATATATCACATTCTGAAATCCCGAGATCCCTTATTTTTGTTTTTCTCTCAAGAGTGACCTCTCACAGACAATGCATCAATGCTATGAGTATACATGGTTTTTCGCCTCATCTCTTATGATAGTAGGGGTGATACCATTTCATCAAATTTTAAGGTTGCTTGACTAGCACTACCTATTGCCACAATTAGATTGTCCAGGGAATATGGAAAAGAACTAAATGATGTAATACATTTATCTTCTTCGGCCATTTTAATGCCAACATAGATTATCTGACTTACCAAAATACTGTAGACATTCATATGCTTTGTCATTGTGTCATTATCATCCATTCTGAGATGATACAATTTATTTTGCATAAACAACTTGTTTACAAGGGATTTTGATTGATACAAACTCCCTAGCTTTGTCCAGAACTTTACCGCACTATCTTCTCCAGATACGTTCAACATCACAGATTCAAAGAAGCACAGTCGGATTGTACTCCTCGCCCTCCTTTCTAATTTATCCCAATCTTCTTTTGACATTCCAGTGGGTTGTGTACCTGGATCCACAACAATCCATTAGTCTCGATCTACAAGAAGATCCTCCATTTTGAGCTTCCATAACTCAAATTTTTTGCCATTAAATTTCTTGATATTAATTCTCAAACTGCTTTCCATTCTCTTTCAATGCATAAATCAACTCTGCAACGCTCCCAATGAACCCAGGTTTATCACAGATATAAGATCTATCAATCGTCGAATCCTCAACAACAAAGGCGTCCCCCTGGTGCCAATAATCAAGCTTTGATACCACATTTAAGTTTTAAACCTGTGTAAAGAAGTAAAGCATACATATTCATTTTAAGCAAAATAGATATTACACCACAACATTAACACATAAAACACAAAGATTTACCATGGAAACCCTTAACCAGAAAAACCAACAAACCTTGGAGCCACACCTCCTATTTTCCCATTATCATTATGAATCCCTCACAATACAAAATATAGGCATTCAACATCATACAATACCCTAATATTTTATCTTGGATTAGAAAATGGACTCCAATCCCTTAACTAGGATTAAATTACATATTTTTAGAAAATTCCCCAAAATAGCAAAAAATTGTCCAAAAAAAATTGGCAATAGCTACGCTCGCGTTGAAAACGGCCCTAATGACCATTTTCGATATCCACTTCGTGGAAGGAGGAGGGCGTCGACACTCCCCCTATTACACCTCTTGAGTCAGCAATGCGCCAAACACATACAATAGTGCAATAGATGGTGGGGATCGTTAGGTGTGCTATTGATAGGCGCAACCCCACCACACATGTGCAAAGACTATAACACGTACCCAACATTATTGAAATGATTGCTAGCCTATTGGATAACATGAAGGGAATCCTTGAACACCATGAATCGAGATATCACCAAAGACGAAATCAGCTCCAAACCAATATATAACGCATAAATCTTGGCATAATTGTTCGTTGTATTTCCTAAACCCCAAGAATACCAAGTCAATTTTTCCCACTAGGGTCAAAGCAAACCCCTCCCACACCTACCATCCCTTTTCATCCCACGACATTTTAAGGAATTGTTTAGTGCCTTGTTTCACTATGGAGCTCGTGAGAGTTTGCCCTTATTTTAACAATATAGATTTTCTTCTTTACTCTAGTCAAAACATATACATACTTTTGATCTTCTAGATTAGGGTTGATCACCTCCTTAAAGTATCTTAATTTTCTCTTACCCTTTAATTATTTATCACACCACAACTTGTCCTTAAATTTAGATGTAATAATACTTTTAATATTGTCACGATTATGCAAAGTCACTTCTTCCTCAACTCCTTAGCCAAGACTTCGCATCTTAATGCCAACCTCACTTAAGCGACAAGCAGATTTCACTAGAGTATGAGGGAATATTAGAGAGACTCTTGTCTCACATGTTTTTTTATCGTGTTCTTATTGTTGAACTTACAATTTCCATTAGACCAAAACATACAGGTGTTAATCTCTGCCACAATCGCCAGAGTTACGATCTTGGGAGGCGGTTACTCCATGTCACAAAACTCACAAGGAGCGCTAAACCCAATGCCCAACAATATCCCTCCCCAGCATGAGCTAAGTGAGTTTGAAACCCTTGATCTATTGCTCTGATACCAATTGTTGAGCTTACGATTGTCGTTATACCAAAACCTGCATGTGTTAATCTCTGCCACAATCGCTAGAGTTAGGATCTTAGGAGGTGGTTAGTCCATGTCATGAAACTAACGGGGAGCGTTGAACCCAATTCCCAACACTTGTACAATAGGTACATGGCCATAACCTTTTTCTTAATAGAGGAGAGACTTTCTTCTACAAGGAGGATAGGATAAGGTGTATTGCCTTTGATTTTGAGAATTAAATAATTAACAACCAACACAAAACTATTTATGATATGTATATCAAACCCAACAATAAATGAATATGAACTAGTTTCCATATTCATTGCACCTCATGCTTCATTTAGATTTAATGCATTATTACACTTAAAATGTAAAGAAAGTCCATGGATCATCCCCATTCTCACCTCAACACTGGCTCATTTCTCCACATAATTTTTTTTTTATGAAGTCTCAAGAAAAATTCCACTTGAAAGTATTACCATTTGAATATATATTTACTTAAATTTAGGTATTCTATGCATAGAGATATCTAATCATGTAGCAAACTTCTCTTAGTTGTTGGAATTGGACAATGCGCAAAGTTACAGTTTTGATTGATTGGAACTTTAATTGTTTTTTTGAACATTTAGGTTGATTCAAAATTAAGAAAAACCCTTGAAGGGATAGTTGCATTATTCATGGAACTTGGATTTTGGTGAAACTCAAATCATACTTAAATTTCTATTAAATTCTTTTGATATTTGTAAATAGAAAGATGATCATTTTACTATAATACTAGCTTACTCCTTATATTCACTTGGAAGTTATATATCTTAAAACATTTTAATATCAAAGTTGTATCATTTTCCATTAAGATTAATGGTTCAGCCTCCCCCTTTTTTAAACAGGGGAGGGGATTAAGACAATGATGTCCCTTGGCTCCCCTTTTTTTCATTTTGGTCATGGAGGGATTGAGAAGAGCCATCATACAAGCTCGATCAAATGGCTTAATTTGTGGCATCAAAGTTGGTATAAATGTCCACATCTCTCATGTGTTCTTTGCAGATGACATCAGAGTTGGTGGGAATGTCAATTCTAAACATTTTTTTCTGAAGCCACAGGAATGACTATAAATGACAGAAAATTCATTATGTCATTTATCAATATGGAACAAGAGAATATTGACTATATTATCACATATTTTGCCTTCAAAGTGGTGGACTTGTAGGATGGTCTAAAATATTTGGAATTTGTGTTAAATCTCAATCATTATCAACATAGGGACTAGGCATAACTGATTGAAAAATAGAGAAAATACTTTAGATGCGGTGTAATAAGTGGTTGAATCGTGGTGGAAGACCGATCTTATTGAAATTGGTCTTGGAAGCAATCCTCGTATATTATATCTCTTTGGATTATGTGTTGGTTGGTCCTTTGGAATAGATCAAAAAATTGTGCTATAATTTTTTTGTGGAAGGGGAACTCAATGGACAAGTCCCATTCATCGGTGGCCTGAGATGAAATTCCTTTACCAAAATAAATAGGTGGATGGGGTTTGAAACACCCTTCTTGTTTTACAAAGGATTTAGTAGAAAAGGGGGTTTGGAGAATCATGAAGGGTGAAGGTAATTGGGTTAAATTTGTTTATAAAAAAATTCATTTACCCCCTCATCGATGAAGAATGGTTCAATAATAGAGACAAATAATCCAGAAATGTCTAATCTATGTGGGTGGATATTATTTATGTGTTTGACGTGATTGGGGCTTGGTTAGTGTGAAAAGTGGGGAATGGTAGAAAGCTTCAACTTCGACATGACCCATGGTTAGGTAGCTCTGGTGTTCATAGGCTTCCTCCACATATGATCGAATCTCTTAGGGACCAAGGTACGTTGTTTTTATGTCAGATAGAAGATGCTATAAATTCCACCCCTTTATTAAGGCCTGAGCAGTTGGCCTTTGACGATGAAGACATGGTAAGATGGAAAAGTTACAGCAAATATCTTCATGACTATCACACACACTTGGTGGATAGGGAGGATCAACTTGTATAGTCTAGGAATGAAATAGGTGGATCCTACAATCCCATTTTGGGATACATAGTTATAAGAGAGGAAGAAGACATTCTTGAGACTCCTTAGTGGATTCTAGTGATTTGGAAGCTAAAATTCCCATTAAATGAAGCTTATATGTGGATGGTCTTATATAAAAAGTGCATGTATGAGATTTTATGATAAAGAAATTTTGGATTGGGTCAGGTTGGTGCCCTCTTTGCAAGACAAAAACTGAAAAACAATGACCACCTATTTATCCATTGCCCATATATTGTGAGGATGTGGGATCATGAATCACGGTGAAAGGGATTCATTTCACTTGGAATGGATTTTATGTATATGATGCACTTCATTTCTAGATTAACAATGAGGATTTTAAGCATCACTTGACCCTACCAGCCTTAATGGTATGGGGAGCATGATTAGCAAGGAACATTGCTATTTTCAATGACACATATATAGCCCCAGGTATTTATGCTTCAAAATGAGTAACCATTCTTAATTTATTTCCTCAAGTTGAAGGTCCTCCTAAGTTGAGAAGGGCGAAGGAAGAAGTCATTGAAAAAAATGGATGTTAGGCATATTTTGATGGGGCTTCACAAGGTCTACCAGCTAGGGGTGGATCATTAGGCATTGCTTGCTTTTCAAATCATCCCTGGACAAAGTTTTCAGCTGGGATTAGACATCGTACAAACAATTGTGCCGAATCGGTGGCATAAGAGAGAGAGAGAGAGAGAGAGAGAGAGAGAGATATACTAGGGATTCTAGTTCATTTAGGGTTTGTAGGCTAGAGTCATGGATTGTCCTTCGGACCTTGAGACAAAGGAGAGGAAGCACCTTCTGAATGAGGGTTTTAGGATGGAGTGATGAATATCTAAAAGCGATCAAGAATTCGTAGGGAATATATTTTGACAAATCAAAACCCAAACCCCCTTTATTTTCTTATGCGAGAATATGTGTGGAGGTGGTTTTAGAGAAAGGTATTTTGGAAGCAATAGATATCTCAATGGAAGGATGGAATCATTTGCAAACTATTGGTTATGAACATATTCCTTTCAAATGCAAATTTTTCCACAAGTATGGGCACTTTGCAAATAACTAATTGAAGAAAAAGAAGCAAGAACCAGAAAGGGGACAATTTTAATGGAACCAAGTAACAAAAAATGGGAAGAAAGTTGGTCCCACCATGCAACAAGCGGTATACAAATAGATAACACAAGAGAACAAATTATAGGTCTTACAAAAATATGTAAATGAATAGGAGGAAGAAGAAACGACTCCATCTATTATTTATCCCATCAAGGAAATATAATCGCAACCAATCCTAATAGAATCTGGGTAAGAAGAAAACTATGTTCCAACTCTCCCTTTGTAGGATTATGTGGAAGTTGGACCATAATATTTATTAAACTTTGGTGGATTGCTCACAATATCTTAATCTAAAGATATCCAAGAGAACAAATTATAGGTCTTACAAAAATATGTAAATGAATAGGAGGAAGAAGAAACGACTCCATCTATTATTTATCCCATCAAGGAAATATAATCGCAACCAATCCTAATAGAATCTGGGTAAGAAGAAAACTATGTTCCAACTCTCCCTTTGTAGGATTATGTGGAAGTTGGACCATAATCTTTATTAAACTTTGGTGGATTGCTCACAATATCTGAATCTAAAGATATCCAAGAGCAATCAGAAAGAAAGAAAGGAAGAGCAATTAAATTCCGCTTCTAAAAAGGGAAGAAATCCAACTAAGACCTACAGAGAGATGGAAGCATAAATGGATAAGGCAATGAGTAAGAAAACCAGCTTGGATCAACACATTAAAATCGTGACATTAGGAAATCAAATGCAAGGATAAGGTGAGGTTAAGAAGGATAAGAAAGCCCTACTAAACACCAATAAATAATGAAATTGGTCTCCTAGAATTATAGAGGATTAATATGGAAGAAAAACATAGAAGCAATCAAGAATATGGTTGGACATGAAAATACCTCCATATTTCTTAACCAGGAGACTAAAATGGAGAAGGAGACATGTGTCAAGCAAATCGAAAAAAATTAGAAAAAGGGAGAAGGGCTAGTAGTAAGTGCACAAGGCTACTCAGGAGGCCTTGTCACCTGGTGGGACAAAAACCAGTTTAAGTTAATCTCATCCCTTGAAAATTAAAACTCGCTACTTATTGAATTAGAAGTGCATGAAATCAAAGAAACTATATGGGTATGCAACATCTATGGACCCACAAACTACAATTCAAAAGAAGAATTTTGGAAGTCCTTGGCATCCTTGGGAGAAAAGGGATTATTTGGAAATAATATAATTGCAGGGGACTTTGGTCCAAGTGGTAAGCACCAATACCAAACGAGAGCTTTCACTCTAAATTTGGCCAATCTCTAAATTGACAGTTAACCTACAAACTTAGTTATTATGCTAAACCTTTGCAACTGAGTGGATTTCAATGGATGGTGAACAAATTTTTTTATTATCGCATATTTGTGTCTATGTTAATCTCCGCACTGTTTCACTTAGGAAAATTTGTTTAAATCATTGGATCGACGTCGGGTCAACCAACGATGGACTTTAGGAAGTAGTAAGGTGTATTTCAAAAAACATTTTGCATCACAATTTAGTATTAAAGTATGTGCAACTTCACTCAGTGAAATCCCTCTTGATCATTGATATGATTTGATCATGATCTGATCCATTCAAGTTCTAGGAAACGAACAAGATCCTCTATTACGACTCCTGATTGATAAAAGAATCGATCAATCTTTCTCTTCTTGTTAGAATTCAATTCCACACACCTCAAATAATATTAACCAAACCACGGAGCATAAAATTCATGAATATAGGCTTTGGGGACAAAGATCCATACAATGCATAGAATATAAGCAAAATCCAGTCGAATTTGGTTCAATTTCAATCTCATTAGCTCAATCCAGTTCATTCACTCCTAACCAGTCCAGTCCAACCTAATTACATGGATTCATACCACATTTATACAGTAATAGAAATATGTTGCAAATCCACACAAATTGGATCGAATTTCTAATTTTAGACCAAATCCTATAAATCTACCTAATATCCTTAACAAACCTCTAAATCTATTATCCAGATAAGACTATCCTTATGTTTTACTTATTACAAATAAAGGATTCAATATCCTTCAACAACCTCTATTAATCAATTTGTTGTCCTGTATTAGCATCAAGTTCTTTGATTGTCTACTCTGCTTCAGACTTTACATAAGGATACAAATATGCAACATTAAATATCATATAAATGTCCATGTCTGCTGGAAGTTCAATTTCATAGGCATTGGCTGAAAAGTTTCTTAAAATTTTACAAGGACCAATTTTCTTAAGTTTAAGTTTGCTATATGTTCCTTTAGGTAAGCTCTCTTTCCTCAAATGTGCCAACACTAAATCACCTTCCTCAAAATTTACTTCTTCTTTTCAAATCTTCCTTTTGTTTATATTTGATGTTGTTTTATTGTAATTTGCCCTTTACTTGTTCATGCAATGTTTGCATTGTTGTAGCAAACTCTTCTACACTAGCACTCCTCTTCTCCATTTGTCCCAAATTTTTGAGTTCAAATACTCTTCTTAGATGTATTTCATAAACAATTTTAAAAGGACTTAATCTTGTACTTATGTTGGGTGAATCATTATAAGCAAATTCAACTTGTGGTAAATATAAATCCCACTTATTAGGATTGGTACTTACCAAACTCCTTGATATGTTTCCAAGACTCGCATTTGTAACCTCTGTTTGACCATCAGTATGAGGGTGATATGTTGAGCTGAAATTTAGCTTCGTTCCCAATTTCTTCCACAAAATTTTCCAAAAGTTCCCAACAAATTTACCGTCCCTATCTAAAACAATACTAGTAGGAATACCATGTAGTCTTACTACTTCTTAAAAAAACAGAGTTGCATTGTGAGTTGCATCACTATTTTAAAAAAGGGTATGAAGTGTGTCATCTTAGAGAATCTATCTACCACAACAAAAATAGAATCATGTCCTCTTAGAGTTCTAGGCAATCCCAAAACAAAATCCATACTTACAACATCCCATGGTCTCTCTGGAATTGGCAATGACTGATATAAACATGTATTCTGCTGTCTTCCTTTTGCATGCTAACAATTTTTGCATCTTCCATAAATTTCAGAACATATGATCTCATTCTTGACCAAAAATAAAAATTACTTTAGCTGAGCATAAATCTTGTCATTACCAAAGTGTCCAACAAGTCCTCCACTATGCTTCTCTTGCAACAAATTTTCTCTCATCGAGCCATTTGGAATGCATAATTTACTCCCTCTAAATGACAAGCCTGCTTGCAATATGAATTCCATCCATGGACTTCAATCTCTAAGTGTTGGATTCTAACATGCTACATATGCTTCTTTAAAATCCGCATCTTCTGGATAAAGTTCTTTGAGATGTTCCAATCCCAACAGATTGACTTGAAATTCCTACAAAACAAAACATCTCCTGCTCAAAACATCTACAACTTTGTTAGCACTTCCATTAATATACTTAAGAACAAAAGTAAAATTATGCATGAATTCTACCCACTTAGCATGTTTTTTATTCAAGTTTTCTTGTTTAGTTATGAACTGCAAAGCATGATTTTCATAATACAAAACAAACTCTTTAGGCAATAAATAATGCCTCCATTTCTTCAAAGCCTGGATCACTTCATAAATTTCTTTTTCATAAGTGGAATACTTTTCTTTGCTTCATTTAGTTTTTTCACTGAAGTATGCGATTGGCTTATCATCTTGACTAATAACACCTCCAATGGTTGTTCCACTTGCATCACACCTTACCTGAAACAACTTATGAAAATTTGGAAGGGCTAATATAGGTTTTTCAGTGATATTTTCTTTCAAGAACCTAAGCAATGATCTTTTCTTTCAAGAACCTAGATCCTCTATCATTTGCTTCAATCCATTTGAATGGTTGTTTTTCCTTCTTTATGGTTTCTAACATTGGAGCACAAATCCCATTGAAATTCTTAATAAACTTTCTATAAAAAAGTGTTGGCCCATGAAAACTTCCGACTTCAAATATATTCCTAGGAGTTGGCCATTCTTTAATTGCTTTTACCTTTTCATGGTCCATTTTCAATCCTTCTTGTGAAATTACAAAGCCCAAATAAATCAGTTTTGTTTGAATAAAAGTACACTTTTAAATTACTAAAATATTTTGCTTATGTAATTTCTTCAGAACCAGATTTAAGTGCCTAACATGTTCTTCCTTTATTCTACTAAAAATAAGAATATCATTTAGATACACAATGAATTCTTTAAGTACTTCATTCATCAATCTCATAAAAGTACTTGGCGCAATAGTTAAACCAAAAGGCATAACTGACCACTCATATAATCCATCATTAGACTTAAAGTTGTTTTCCATTGATCCCCTTTTCTTATCCTAATATGATAATATCCACTTTTTAAATCAATCTTTGAGAAATACTTAGCAGCATTCAAATAATCCATAAAGTCATCTATTATTGGCAAAGGAAAACGATACCTAGTGGTTATTTTGTTTATGCATATGGAATTTGTGCGCATTCTCCATTCTCCTCCTTTCTTTTGACTCAAAACTATAGCCACAACACACGGGCTTAAACTTTCTCTGACCAACCCTTAATCCAATAACTCATGTACTTGTCTTCTAATCTCTTCATTCTCTATTGGAGTCATTCTATAGCTTGCTTTATTTTGCAAACTTGCGCCAGGAATCAAATCTATGTGATGACTAATACTCTTGACTGGTGGTAATGAATTTGGTAAATCATCCACAACAATATCAACATACTCTTCTAGTAATTTATGAACTTCAATAGGAAAATCATCCAATTTAGTGTTTGTCAAAAAAATTGAGGCTTGCCAACAACAACAAAACTTACCTCTTCATATTGAATGTGTTTCGGAAATTCTTTTGCTTTCACCAACAACACCTTTGAGCTTAACTGTATCCCTATTTGCTCATCCTCCAAAGGCATAAGAGTATGCTTCCTTCCATCTTTTTCAAAAGTGTAAGTTTTGTCTTTGTCGGTGTACAATACTCCTTTGTCATATTGACAAGGTCTACCCAACAATACATGACAAAAATCCATGGGCATGATATCACACAAGACTTGATCTTTATAAGTTCCAATTTGGAACTCTAATTTGCATTGTTCACTTACTAACAACTAGTGTCCTTTCTGCAACCAAGAAACTTTATAGGGTGTAGGATGTGGAATTCTCTAAGTCCCAATTTATCCAGCATCTCTACATAAACTAAATTATCAATGTTGACATTATCAATAACCAATTTACAACACTTACCTTTTGATAGTCATGAACAAACTCTTCCTCTTTGCTGGTTCTTGGATTTCTTTGCTTGGCTTCAGCATAATTCTTTTCATCAACAAAATTTCTCCTATCTCTAGAATTTCAACATTTGATTAATTTAGTGTAGGTTCTTTCTCACCTTGAGAAATATGCACATTTCTCTGTCCTTCTGCTCTTTTAGGACATTCCCAAGACATGTGACCTATTTTTCTACAAGTATAATAGTTAAATTCATATCCTCTGCCTCTTCCTCTACCTCTGTAGAAAGGTCTTCTTCCTCTAAAATCTCCCCCTCTTCCTCTTGAGGATTGTTCTTGCTAATTTGATGGACCAATTTCTTCTTTCTTCTGAGTTATGGGTCTATTCCCTCCAACTTGTTGTCCCCTACTCTGTAGGCTTGTCCTCTACCTTTTATAGAGTCTTGTTTCCTATTCAACTTCTATTCCACCTTCAAGGCACATTAATAGGCCTCCTCCACGCTATTTGGTGACAAGAGACTTAGTTCATTTGGATCTTCAGTCTGAGTCCATTTATATGTCGTGTAGTCTTCTCAGAGCTTTCCTCAACATATCCTGCTCTGATGTTCACCTTATAAAACTCCTTAGTATACTCTCTTATAGTCATCATTCTTTATCTCAAATTTTGCTTTTCCCTATACAAGGCAAGCTAATAATCTTTAAGGCAAAAATTGTCTTTCATCATGGCTACCATCCTATCCCAACTTCTTATAGGTTCTTTATTCTTCTTCATCTGTTCTGCTTGTACATCATCCCACCATAACAATGCATTGCCTTTCAGTCTGGTAACTGCAAACTTCACCTTTTTTCTATAGGTGTTTCCTCGTAATCAAAATGCGTGTCCATAGCATTTATCCAATCAATTACATATTCTAGATTTAGACTTCCATCATAAACTAGCTCCCATGATTATCTTCAACAATTTCACTGCAACATCGTATTCTTCAGTTTCTTCTTTCTCGATCTCACTGACATCACCCACTTCAGGATGTATTCTATTAACATCTCTCATAACTTCCATTTCTGTACACAGATCTCTCACCTCTTCTCTCAATTCCGCATCTGCAATAGGTCAACCTCTTCTTCCACGACCTTTTCCAATCCTAACTTCCATTTCCTCACACAACAAACCACCTTCAAGAACTTTACTATCATGGCTATTTTCTTCTAAAAACGCTAATGGTGCAGAAGAAAAAAGATCTTCCCTTTCATACAAGAAATAAAACTTCAAGCCATAAACTTACCACTCATATATTTGCAAGAGCAAACTCCTTGCTCTGATACCACTTGGTGTAGGTGGTAATCACCAAGACCAAACAAGATCTTTCACTCTAAATTTGACCAATCTCTAAACCGGCAGTTAACCTTCAAACTTATCTATTCGATTAAATCTTTGCAATTGAGTTGATTTTAATGGATGGTGAGCCAAGTGTAAGAAAAATTGCATCTTTTTTTTTCTGTGTTAATCTTCACGCCGTTTGACTCAGCAAAATTTCTTTAAACCATTGGATCGATGTCGGGTCAATCAACGGTGGAATTTAGGCAATAATAAGGTGGATTTAAAACAAAAATTCACATCACAGTTTAGTATTAAAGGCTGTGCAACTTTACTTAGCGAAATCCCTCACGATCATTGATTTGATTTGATCACGATTCGATACGTTCAAGTTCTAGGAAACGAACATGATCCTCTTATATGACTCTTGATTGATTAGAGAATCAATCAATTTGTCTCTTAACATTAGAATTCAATTCCACACACCTCAAATAATATTAACCAAATCACGAAGCATAAAATTCATGAATACAGGCTACAAGGACAAAGATTCATACAATGCATATAATATAAAAAAAAAATCAGTCAAGTCTGGTTCAATTTCAATCTCATTAGCTCAATCTAGTCCATTCTCTCCTAACTAATCCAGTCCAACCCAATTACATGGATTCATACCACATTTATACAACAATATAAATATGTTGTCGATCCACACAAATTGGATCAAATTTATAATTTAAGACCAGATGTTATAAATTTTCCTATTATCCTTAACAAACCTCTAAATCTAATATCTAGACAATACTAGCCTTATATTGCACTTATTACAAATCAAGGATTCAAGATCCTTCGACAACCTCTAAAAATAAACCAATCAACTTTAAGGGAACCAACTCCCTCCTTAAACAATTTTGAATTTGGAAATTTGTTTGGAACCTATGCTGCTGCATCAAACTTCAACACTACGGTCTTTCTTAATGAGCGAAGAGGAGGATCCAAGATCAGAGACCCCTTTGGATAAAATATGGAGGGCATGCAAAATGACTAGAATCTGATAGACATAAAACCTAAGCTAGGAAGGTACATGTAGAATAATAGATGGATCAGACCTAGCCACATTGTAGCTATATTGGACAAATTCCTTGTAAGTAATTCCTTTTTATGAATTATATTTAATTCCATCTTAAAAAATTCTTCATTTAATGGTTTCAAATCATAAGGCAATAGCTCTTTCCTTCTCTCGGATTGAGAACCAAGGCCCTATCCCTTTTAGATTTAATGCAATTTGGTTAAGCTTGAAGTGGCTATGGAAGTCATAAGAACAACCTGGGCTTCTTTTATTTAGGGCTCCCCTAGCTATACTTGGGTGATCAAACTAAGGTGAGTTAAATTAGCCTTAAGAGTTGGGCCAAGACTAGTTATAAAGATCCTGGATTGGAAAGGAAACTTGCTCAATAAGAGTTGGAAAAACATTAAAAAGAGATTGAGGCAATTCCAGTAACTGAATAACATTTAATTATAAAAAGAGATCTAGATCAAAGCATTCAAGATAATGCTAGAAAGGAAGAAGAAGAGTGGATATTAAGATCAACAAGTCTGGATGTTAAAGGCTGGGGATAGAAACACCAATTATTTTCACAATCAATGCAGAGAAAGGACAATATGAAATACAATACTAGAGCTGAAGGATGAGTATGGGGGATTCTTTAACCCACCACAATGAGATGACAAATGAATCCTTTATTTTCTTTAAAGGAATTTATTCACAAATGGGAGAAGTTGATCCAAATGCCATTAATTCATTATGTGAATGCTTTCCAGAAATCATCACCTCCAAAGAGAATTAGTTACTATGCAAACCAATCCAAGAATTATATATCCAAGAAGATGTATGATCTATGGTCTCTCCACCTAGACAAGGAACTTGGTCCAGATGGATTACCTATCAATTTTTATAAAAGATGTTGAAGCACAATAAAAAAGGACCTATGCAAAATGTTGTATTTGACAAGAGGAAAGGAAAGAATTGGAGGAGTAATGAACTCCACCTTCATAGCTCTAATTCCCAAAGAGAACCGACCAACTTCAATAAATAGATTTAGACCTAGATCCTTGTGCAATTCCTCCTACAAGATCCTAACGAAAAATCCTAGCTCATAGAATGAAGAAAATACTCCCAAAGTTTATATATGCTAATCAAGAAGGTTTGTTGTTGGAAGACAAATCTTCAACAACATTCTTGTGGTCAAGGATGCTATCCACTCCAACACGAACATGAAGGAACCCAAAATGGCTATAAAGCTAGATCTAGCAAACGTCTTTGATAGAGTAAGACATCATTTCCTCTTCTTGGTCTTGGAGAAATTCGTTTATTCACTCACTTTTATTAAATGGATTAAAACACACATTATACAATTATGGATTCCCCCCCTTGTAAATGGCTTCCCAACCCCATTCTCTAGTTCATCAAGAGGATTAAGGTAGGGTTTCCCCTTATCTCCCTTTCTGTATATAATAGCAACATAATCCATCAACATAAAGCTCACTATTAAAGAGATGAAGGAAACTTCCCTGGTATAACCCTTGCTCAAGGAGTGCAACCTGTGAATCATGCACTGTTTGTAGATGACATGATCCTACTTGGAAGTGCCTAAAAGAAAATTGCTTGTAAATTCAAAGGATCATTGGACCAGTTTCTCAATGCCTTGGTGGGATTAGCCAACATAAGAAAAGCAGTATTTATGGCTATAACTACTCTCCTCGCTTGATCAATTCTAATTCTAGGATTCTTGGGTTTAAACTACAATCAAATTGGTCTTCTTTCATGTATCTTGGCATTCTAATCTCCTTAAAAGGCTTAAAATCAACAAATTAGCAAATCATAATTCATAAGATCAAAGATAAAGTTCAATCATGGGGGATTAAATGGATGAAACTCATTAGTAAAATAACTCTCCTTAAATCAGTTCTTTCTTCTCTTCCAATATTTGTTTTCTCTATTTTGTCCCTTGCAGGTGTCATGAATAACATATGCAAAGAACTAAGAAGATTTTTATGGCAAGGAGGTCGAACAACCTTCAAGAAATTTCACTTAGTGAAGTGGGAGACGATAAGAGGATTAATAGAAAAGGGAGGGTTAGGGATCGAAAAACTCATAATTATGAACATTTTGTCGAGGGGGGGGGATTATCTCGAGGTTGATCTCAGAAGGGAAGGAATGTTGGAAATAAATTTTAAGGAAAAACTATCTAAAGAATCCTTGTTTGAGATGTATGGATGTAGAGCTTTATGGGAAAGGATCCAACATTTGGAACCTATGCAAATCAGCTGCAAGGCTAATAAGGGATCATATCTATTGCACTCTAGGTAATAGAAAATGAATCCAAACGTGGGCTGACAACATTCAAATCCAATTGCCTCTCTTGTCTTTTCCGAAGCTCACTGACATAAAAGATTGGCTCACTTCCAATGAAATCATATCTCTATATGATATGTTATATAGGATGGAGAATGATGTTGGGAAGGAGTGGAGGAATGTGGAAGTACCATCCCATCTAATTCATGATTTTAATAAACTTCTTGATAAGATTCAAATCAAAGCTCCCACCCATAAAAGGGATAGATACTGCAAATGTCGGGAAGTGTTAGGAAAAATATACTATCAAGGAATGGTGTAGAACCCTCATGGCCAATATTCAACAACCGCCTTTTTCCAAATTTTGGAAAAGAATGCGGTCCCGAGATAGTCTCCCAAAAATCAATGTTTTTTCTTGGCTATTGAGTCAAAATCAAATACTAATAGTGGAAAATCTTACAAGGTGAGGAATAGAAGGGCCATCGTGTTGCATATTATGCAAAAATGTTGAAGTGCAAAATTATCAATTAGAAGATGTAGCATACCCATATCCCATTATCATGCAGAATTAAAAACTTCATCGAGAACCTTTACCGTTCATTGAAACACAGGGCATGGCCGCAAACCACTTCTCGACATTTCCAACATTGTCACGCTCCCTCCCGTCTTCCATTGATCAGTTCGACGACCTACAAGGAAAGATCTCATAGGAGATCAGACGATGGAGAGAAATAGTGACGGAAATCAACGATCACAAATGGTCCCGCATTTGGAATCAAATCAACAGCTAAGAATCATCCTGCAAAAATCAACGATGTGGAAAACTTGAGTTACGGGATAGGGAATTGTGGAAATTGCGATGCCACGATCCTGCATCCCGCATCCCGCATGCGGAAATGACCATTGCGGAATTTGAAATATGCGAAGCCGCATCCGCCATGCGGAAATGACCATTGCGGAATTTGAAATCTGCGAAGCCGCATCCCTCAAGTTGCGGAAAGGTGCATTGCGGAATGAAAGATGTGGAAAGCCGGAATTCACAAAATACATCCCCGCATCCCGCAGAATGAGGAAAGGGAATTGCGAAGGTCCAAATCTGCCAAAGGATGTCTTCAGCATCCCACATCTCGCCTGCGGAATAAACCATTGCGGAAGAAGGTTTCTGACCTGTGGAATAAATCTGACCTGCTAATTGAAGTCTTTGAACAGACTTGGCCATCTAGGCCAACATCCTTTCGACATTCTAACCCTGCAACTTAGTTTAACAATGCATTGGAGGAAACATACATAGATGCCTATAATTGCAATTCTCCAAAGGAACAATTCATCCATTCAACACAACAATCATGTTCATCATATTCCATCAAGAAATTACAATGTAAGAAATATAATTTTAGAGATTAACACAGACAAGAACACTTATCTTGAGAAGAACTTGTCTCACAACCAACTATGTCGCTGCAACGTTCCACCCAACCATAAGCCAGTGCGTTCATCAATCTCTCAGCAACACTGCCACCCCCGAGTTGGGCATGATTTCCTCAATGGATAAGGGAACACTAGCAGACTCATACATAACCAAGGGTGCAACAAAACTCAGCCAAGCTAACAAAGTTGGGTTTATCAGACTACAAGGGAAAACAAGCCAAAGAGATGGGTTTCACAGGCCACTCAGCCAAACCATCTCACAATTGTGTTTCACAGACTAATCACAGTCAAGCCAACGATTACCTTAAGGACCAGTCAAGCCAACAAATGGGTTTATCAGACTGCACATAATCAAGCCATCTCACTGCTAGGTTTATTAAGCTATTCAACCAAGACAACATTCACTGTTGGGTTTATCAGACTGTCCAACCACAGGTTACTCACAAAGTCAAATGCAACAAGACAAAACCAATCCAACGGATGGGTTTATCAGGCTACTAGCCAAGCCATCTTTCCAGTTGGGTTTATCAAGCTTCTAAGACAATGGGCAGGAAGAACGACTAAGCTAGTGAGCTCATATACAGAGTGAAGAACACCTTCACAAGACCTATCTGGCTTGGCTTCCCCACAACCAACACACCCAACACAAGTGTCCCCTTCTTTGCTCCACAATCCCTCAAGCTACACCTTCCCTTCCAGTGCTCTTCAGGATGTGCATAGTAGGTTCACCAGCCACTCCTATATTGTTGTGAGGTTCCACGCTAGGTTTATCAAGCACATTCTACGTCTCTCCCATTCCTAATTCTTGGACATAGTTTAGACCTGAACCAGGGTGCACAACACAACAACCACAGGGAGACTCAGCAACACCGGCTTTACTCTGCAACACAACAATCATAGTCTTGCCAAGGGAAAAAACATGCAGAACAAGAAGGATACACACAGGAAAAACTCAGCTACTGAAAACTTCCACCCCAATGGAGAGTGAATGACCAGAACGTTTTGTAGCTCTCCCAAAATGTGAGAGTAAACAAAAACGTGAACGCATGAGAAAAATGGCATATTGTTCTGGGCATTTTCTTGCCCATGCAGTCAAACACGATATTCAAAAATTGGGTGCTCTGCCCAATTCGAATTTTCCCATACTCTTCCCCTTCCATGCAATAACTACCTCAACCACATTCTGGCAGAAATAAATGGTTGGGAAGAAAGATAAGAAAAAGGGTAGTTGACAGTTTTGATGGGGATTTCCCCATGACACATGGATTTTCCCCAAACTGGCTCAAGGTTAACATTCCCTCCCCCTTATACTTAGGAAAATCATGCTCCCATCTCGTTTTCGTTGCATTGACATAGCTGGCTGTGGGTTTTTCATTAATTTGCATATTTACATGATGTTTACAAATGTGCTTGCCTTAGCACATAAACCATAGGCATTAACCATGATCACCTATATACCAAACATTAATCAATGACAGGGCCTTGGCCTTGAGCTCCTTGTCATGACTCCATATAATATTTACATCATATACATTAATGCAACGGGGTCAAAATCGGGGTTTTACACAGGAGATCATTAGGATGAATAATACCTTGTAGTGAAATAAATAGGAAGAATGATGAATTGCAATGATAAAATTGGTAAAAATGCACTATGAAATTAAACATGGAAGAAAACCAAATTGGCAGCAATAAACTAGGAACAATAATTGTTAATCTGTGTATGAACAATACATAGTACAAACGAGGAAATTTGAATGACACTAGAGTGATTCAATTCCTTGATTGTAGACATGACTAGAATAAGAAAAATCACCACTAAAGGCACACTAGTGCAACTCCGAACAACTGAATCAATCAACAATCAGTGAACTGACCTTGGTAGGTAAGCATGGGCGCCTTTATCCTTAAATCATTCAAAAGAGGTGCATTAGCTAACTTAAAGTTAACTAAAGGTGGCCATTGGAGCCTAATTCCACTGGGGTGAGGGTGAACTGAAGGTGGGACTCCCATAACTCATAGTGGGATCCTAAAATATAGGTATTGCTCTTTAGAGCTCCTAAACTCATGCATGGGGGTGCATCAAGTGGCTAGTAGGCCCCATATAACATATGCATAGCACTAATGTAGTGATAACATCATCATAAACTAGGAAACTGCTAAAATGACTAAGGTGGAAAAGGGAGGATTATTAAATATTCCTAACATGAAGAATCCATGAAGAATATCTTACTCGATTGCAAATTTGCACTGTCGGTGTGGTTAATTGTGACTAAGGATATGAAAAATTATTTTCATTTCCTTCCCCATATTTTGGACTTCTTCAGCAAATGGAAAGAGTACTATCATGGATCTCTTCAAAACAAGCCCACTCTTCAAATAGTCTGGTACAGTCTTTCGAAAAAAGTGTGCTGGCAGGTTTGGTTAGCTTTCAACAAAGTGATATTTGAAGGCAAAAAATTGGATCCAAGCATAACAACCATAAGACTCTCAAATCTCATGTTGGATACCATGCAACCATTTAGGAAGAATTTTCTGTCCAATGAGCCCTTATCATCTAATGAGGCAAATTATATTAAAGATTTCCATCCTAAGAGCTCACTTCTCTCCAAATATATGCAGAGAAAGCGAATTTCTAATTGGGAAATATATATAGAAGCAAGAGTTTGAAGAATGAAGGAAAAGCAAATATGCTTCTCTCTCTTCTTTTATGGAGCTTCAAAGGGTGATCCGGGGGTGGTAGGAGTGGGAGGGGCCATCATGGACCCGGAAGGGAAAATTGTGAAATCTTACACATGGGGATTAGGAAGAAGAACAAATAATCAGGCACAGTGGTTGGCTCTCCTGGAAGGTGTTGAGGCTTGGAAAATCGCAGGCGACAACAGTAAAGGATTCCCCCCAATCAACGTTCCCAACTAGCCCGTTGACTGTTTGGTGTAGGGAATCCGTCCGGTTTGCGGTCCGGCTACCGTAGGTCAAGGTAACAAAAACAAAGAGTTTTACCGTTTGTGGCCCGGTCCACCGAGTTTTTGTAATTTCGACTTAATGTATGCAATGCAAATGCCTAACTAACAATGCAGGGTGATAAAGATGCAAGGAACTACACAATGTGATGCGCAGGTTCTTACCTCTCGTCTTAGGCTCACAAACATCTAAATCACATATGCAGCCATGCAGTAAATCAATTAACTATCTAATCACTTATCTATCTATCCCCGGGGAGCCAAAAGAATGATTATTTGTGAGTAATGTGTATTTTCCATGTATGATAAACAGAAATTACAGATAGCTGATATTCATATTTACAACACATGAATGAGAAAAATATTCTAACAATCAGATAGCTAATTGTTATATAAGCAACATACATTACTCTTGGTGAACTTTCCACAAAAATAAATCAGAAATCATTCAACAAGACATAGGTCATAAAGTTAGAACGATCTCACGATTCATGGACACAAGCTGAAAAATAAAGTAGTTCATCTTTCCGCCATCCATTGCATAACATTAGGAAATTTCACATCTCTTTCTCCAATAGGCAAATTGTAATTTTTTATTGCAAAAGGAAATAGTTCTTCTTACAATATGTCCTCCAGTCTTACTGGGGAAAAAGCCCTTCTCTCTTCTTAATCTATTACATTTATACAAAAAAAATGAAATGGTGGGGTTGCCCAAAGTAGCCTTTGGGCTTCCCAACCTTTCATTTTCCCAACGTTTTACTTTTTCAAACGTCTTTACAAAATATTACAAAATACAAAGGTGACCCATTCCTTACGAAGAGGGCCCCGCTTGGCTTTCCAGGAACTTCTTCCACGCTGCAGCTTCACTAGCGATGCCTTCAAAAGTGTTAGGCTCCAAAAACTGAATATTTATCTCAAATTTCTCGGCTTGATTCTTGATAGCCTCGATCCTTGTTGGGCTCAAACGCAGCTGATCTTCCAAAAATTGTACACTAACGGCTGGGTGGCCCACTTCATTATTCAAAACTAGGTCATCAATGGCCTTGATCTGTTGCGTTATGGCCTCTGCATCCTGATATCTACTCTGCAATATTTCTATGAAGGTTTCATGGTACGGGAACTCATCAAGGTTATGTTCAGCGTCTGTCTGACACCGGTTGAATGTATTAAGGAGCCTCCTGAAGTATTATGAGCATGCTCCCTGCGTCCTTTCGACGGTCTTCTTGAAGTCTTCCGTGGTGCTGACAGCGAACTCTACTAGGTCATGATCTCTTTTTAGGGCTTGATGGTCTTTGGCTGGTAGCTCTGCTGGAGTATCTGCATTGTTCTCCAGCCTTGCCATTCTGGCATTCAAAACTTCAAGAACATCCTGGGATCTGTCGACGAAGTAGGAGGAGGTCTCCATGATTTCCCCTAACCGACTGTCAATCTGAAGGACCTTACACCTTTCCTCCTCTAGAGCAATCTGTAGCTGGAGAATTCTAGCTTTCTGGGCCAAGATATGTTCTTTGAATGGCTGGAGCAATGAAGAGATCTGTTCCTGATGTTCCTTCCTCAGATCTTGGGAGTGCATATCATTTGCTGTCAAGATGATCTTCTGCTGTTCTTCTAGCTCCTCCACCTTTGCCAGTAACTGCTCCTTCTCCTTCTTCAACTCTTGATCTTCTGCTTGCACTTGCTCAAGGTGTTCTTGTGTAGTCTCTTGAGCCCGTCTCTCTTCATGTAGGGCCTGCAATTCAGCTTCAGCAGTCTTCATCTCCCTCTGCAAGTGTTCAAATTTCCGCTTTAACCTGTTTCCTTCCTCTCTCTCTCTCTTCAGGGTATCCTTCAGCTGAACAGAAGATTTCTTGTATGACTCCAGTTCAGTCATCACCTTGTCTATGTTATCCTCCGAGGCATGTAGTATTGCAGTCCCGGCCCTCAGGGTAAGCCTTGGATCTAGGTCTGTCCCTAGCATAACAACTGTATCTGTTATCATTTTGCCAGCCATTCCTTCTGCTTCTACCTTCCTTTCTGTCCTCTTCATTATTCTCTTGGTGGCCCTATCATAATAAACAATATTGAATTCAGGAACTTCTTCTCCCTTTTTCTGGATGAAAGGCACTAGCTGGAGCGTAGGGGCCACAGGGGTGCTGGTAGCAGGTACTTGAGAGGTCTGGACCTCGGGGTTTTCCTCCTCCTGGGTCTACCCTGCTGCTATCTCAGAAGCTGACTGCTGTGTCAACTTTATTCTTTCAGCTTCCTGCTCTCGGAGCTCCTCATCGAGCTTTCTCTTTGCTTCTTCGGCTGCTTGTCTAGCTGCTTCTTCTGTTTCTTTGGCTGCTTCTTTTGCTTTCTCAGCTGCTTCTTGGGCAGCTTTTCTCTTCTCTTCTTCTCCCATATACAGCCTCCTTTTCCAACCTCTGAGCTTCTTCATTCCTCCTTTTGATTCCTTCTTCAGCCTTTGCCTGTTCATCACCCTTTCCACCTTTGGTGGCAATCTTTTTCTTGAATCTTCTCATTAGCATTGTCATGTTAGGGGCATTTCGGAAGACAGATTCTTCCTTATCAAAGTGGTGAGTATACTCAAAATGTACTTTGTGTTCTTTACAATACTCCACCACTTTACTGTGAGTATCATTCCTTCGGAAAGGCATCTCACCAAAATGGAACTTCCCCAATTCCTCTATGAATTCAGCAGCTTGTTTCACCCTGGTGAATTTGTAGCTACCTAGCTTGAATGGTAAAGGAGGGTATGCGGTCTTCTTGTGTTCGAACAAGAAGCTACCTATTCCGTCAATGAACACCTATCTGACTGCCTCTTTATGGACTATATAATCCGTTGCATATTTGGGCATCAATAAAGGTGTCTTCGATCCTCCAAACATTCTGAAATACATGCCATTGTCAGTAAAGAAATAGTCTGCATGTTCTCCTATTACCTGCATGGCACCTTCTGACATACAGTCACATTCCTTCCGGAAAATGAGCGTGTAGAGTGGCATAATGAAGTGCTCACAGACCTCTTTGTAATGGCTATGGTACTGGTGAGCCCACAATGGTCTATAAGCGGCATACACAGGCATTCTTTCCCTGTCCCAGATGCACTTGAGACCGGGGAAGGGTTGGTTGCACAATATGCAATCTATCAATATTGAACTCATGTAAAATTTGGACCTTTTCTGAGCTTCTCCTCCCAAGGCTGCGGCCAAGCAAGAGGAAAGACTGCTTGATACAAGGCTGGCCCAATTGAAGACCGTTCCTTGGGTTGCCACATGAAAGATAATAGGTATCCATTCAAGCTTGAAGAGTTTGCCATGAGCTCTCCCAAAGATCCTATTAAGCATCAGAGCTATAAACCTGTAGGGAGCCCTCAAGCTCGCTGTATCATACTCACCGGTTTGTCTATATTGGTAAAGCTTTCCCTGCAAGAGCATTTTCTTAAGAGTTTCCACCAGGTCCATTCTGATGCTGTCCAGCCAATCGTCAGATAAGAAAACCTGGGCTTCTGGTAGATGATATGCCAACGCCACATATCCAGGGCTAAATGCAGCATAGCCCTATCCTTCAACGTTTCCTATGATCATTGTGGTTGTATCTACTCGGGGCAAAATCCAGCCAATTACCTCAGAGCATGGGAACAGCTCTGGTCTGGTGGCAACTTTCATGATAGAAGATTTCTCTATGTTAGCATAGATAGATTCTTCTTCGAGGCCCGTGTCAGGAACCTCCCTGCGGGAAATCAATCTATATATTTCACCCCATTTGTATTTGGGCTCAACACCAGAAACACATTGAGTGTCTTCATATATGTATTCAGTCTTTGTTTCAGCTTTTGCTTCTGGCACTTCTTCCACCACTGGGGCCTTCTTCTTTTGTCTTTTGGACATGGTGGATTCGAATTCTTCCTGCCATATATAACATCGTAACATTGAGAAATTCAAGGTGCATACATTTATATGACAGTGTGCAGCATTTTATTCTTTCTATGTATACCATGACAGCAACTAGTCGATGAAACTAAGATATAAGCTTGCATAACCTGACTGACCAAATGCACCCTATTTAGTGCTCTTGTCTATATCTTAGCATGATGCAAAACATTGCTGTATGATGTTAAATCATTCCATCAACCATCTTCTAGACTGCAATAAAATTACATCCATATGCAAAGGTGCCATTTCAATGTGTTTTAATGTGATAACAAGTAGGGAAGCAAATGCATGCATGTACAGTCAAAAAATGCCCTGACCACCAGAACCATTAAAATACAAGACGCAATGCTCGGTAACCTAGTCTGTGCATAGCAATTAAAGAAACTGATTGAACGAAGCTATATGCAGTATGACTGTGTGAGTCTCCTATGTTTTCAATACCAAACATCTTAACAACCAATAGCCTAGCAGGATTAAACTCAACGGGGACTTTTGCGGTTCGCGGGAGAAAGATTACATCAAACCGACTACCCCTTCCACTCTCTGCGGGTACTACTTCCATCTTGCCGCAATTAACTCTCGTATCAAAACCACTACCCATGCGAAACCAAAACACGGCATATCCCTGCTAACCGGCTAGGGTTTCAAATGACCGAGCCGAATTGTACTGCGTGGGACGACGTGAGCACATAGACTGGGGTTCGAGCACATGGGCAATATGGATCTCAAGCGAAAAGACGAACTACCAAAAGCCACAGGAAATCACCACAAAGACTCCCCTGCACCTACTGCCACACATGGGGTAGCTAGGTGCAGGCGGCGTAACGACCGCCTGCACCAAACCCCCACCACCCAATGAGGCTGTGCACCAACGGCCGCAGGCAGAGAAATACTCCGTGGGTCAAAAATGTCCATGCTAGCGGTCATAATACCCCCTTCCCTCTATTATATACGCATACATCTAACGGGCGAAGGAAGCAATCCTAACTGAGACTAACTCCATCAATCCTTATCAAATGCTTCAAAAAGAACGGGAGAAGGTGAATAAACCTACTTGGCACGGACGTATCCGACGGGGCAAAAGCGGTCGGGCTTCCTCAACTGCCACCTAGATGCGAGTACCGGCACGGTGGTCCACGAGCTTTGAGGGGTTGACAGCGCAGGAGGATCACGATAGTTCGAGCCAAAACAAACAATAAAATAATCCACCTCGCTTCTCCCTATATATAAATTGGTTCGCACGTGGGAAGACTTAATGGATCGGATGAGAAACAATTCCGGATCGGAAGGTGAGAACTCAAATCCTTCCGCAACGGCGGAAGCCACAACATCAACCCGTCCGCAACGGTGAGCAAGGCGCGTGAAAAAAAATGATCGGACGTCGGCGGCCTTTTGGGTCGGAAGCCAACAGCTTGAACTCTTCCGTAACGGTGGACACTCATAACAAAACACCATCCGCAACGGCGGAGAGAGCGATGGTAAAAGGCTCCGATACACAGCCAAAAGAAAACCAAAAACATAAGTCGGAAAGAAAGAGAAAATCAAAACCCGAACTGATCCGCAATGGCGGATGCTAGAAGCGAAGATCCGTCCGCAACGGCGGACAAGGAAATAATCATACCTTCCGACGTAGAACCAAAAACCACCCGCAACGACGGAAAAAGACAAGGCAAAAAACCTCCGCAACGACGGGAAATTCAAATGAACAAACTTCCGATTCAGAATGGCTTCAAAGGTATTCAAAAGGCAACGATAAGCTTGATTATGCATGGGATTACTTTAAGCATTAAGGAAAACATCAAATCGATTGATAGAGCAACCCAAGAGCTGGAAAACGTTCCAAAAGTCATTAGACCAAATAAGGAAAAAAATCAAACTAATCCAAAGCAGAGGAGGGTCCTAAATTTTTTTAGAATTTTGGGAAATTGTTGCAGCTGCAACAGAAGGATTGGAAATCATATCAAATATAAACCTTCTAAAGCTCCTTATTTGTGGTGATCCAAGGCTTGTTATCTAAACAATGCAAAGTATCTACAAGGAAAATCCCTCCTTCCATGGAAGAATTCAAAAGCAAGTCTAGAACCTTCTCCCCACAAATTCAATTTTCTTCCATAATAAACAAGAAAATAATGGTTTGGCAGTCATTATGGCCAATCGTGGAACAATGCTAGAGAAAGGAATGATAGCCTTTTATGACCTTCCTTTGTTAAGAAAGTGGATTCCATGATAAGCACCAACAAGGAATTTATTAGCCTAGGGAGAGCCCTAGGATTTATAATGATTGTTAAGGACAAAGGGCGAAATGTCGCAAACCTACGAAGAAACCAATGAATAAACATGGAAATTGCAGGTAAGTCCTTCCACTCTAACTCGTGCCTTCACGGGGGAGTAACTTAGCACTCCCCACTAGGATTCTTATCTGAAATCAAGTCTATGAGCAGGGCAAGTGGCATGATGTGTGCATTGGTGTTGACTTTATAGTTGTCATTGATGTCAAAGGTGTTCACGAATGACAAAGGAATAACTAGTGGATATGATGGCAGGACAAACTCAGTGAAAGACTAAGGTAGTGATGAGATGGCATGGCATAGTTATCTACATGAGATCTGATGAATGAGGATCAGTTTTTGTATAATTCACAAAGACAGAATGCAGATTCACATTAGTTAAAGAATGGACGACCAGGAAGCGACCTGCACTAGATCTAATGGTGAAGATCAAGTTTACATAAGTTATGTGAAAAAGCCAAAGTTCTGCAAAATATCAAGATGGATGGTCAGGGGTGAATCCGTAAGGAAATCAACGGTATAGGAAAATGTGGAAACAAAGCTGCGGAGGAAAATTGTGGAAGTCCAAAATAGAAAAGTGTGATTCTGCATCTCGCATCCTACAATCCGCAATGCGGAAGGAAATTGCGGAAGTCCAAAATAGGAAAGTGTGATTCTGCATCCTGCATCTTGCAATCCGGGATGCACAAACAAAGTTGCAGAGGGAAATTGCAGAAGTCCAAAATAGGAAGTGTGATTCCGCATCTTGCATCCCACAATCCGTAAGATCGTCAGTAAGGGAAGACTTTGCAAAAGATCAATGATGTGGAAGAAAAATTGAGGAAAGGAGCTTGCGGAAAGTCGAAATGTTACGTTTCTGCATCCCGCAATCTGGAGAGATCGGACGGCTGAAGTTAGTTCCACTAAAATAGATCAACAGTGTGGAAGAAGCTTACGGAAAGGAGTTTGCAGTAAGGCAAAAGCGGAAAGTCGACATCCTGCATCCCACATCCTGCAATCTAGAGATCGATGGTTAGGAAAATGCTCGATGATGATAAACGATGAGGAAATCTTGGTGCGGAAAGGCGATTTTGAGGCAGAAATCGATGGTTAGATCAACAATCCATATTGACTTAGAGATAGGATCAACGACTCTGATTGGATCAGGAAGTTGATCCTGCGGAAA
Source organism: Pseudotsuga menziesii (assembly GCA_001517045.1). Classification (NCBI taxonomy): domain Eukaryota; kingdom Viridiplantae; phylum Streptophyta; class Pinopsida; order Pinales; family Pinaceae; genus Pseudotsuga; species Pseudotsuga menziesii. Next base: position 251,168 of record LPNX010649539.1, read on the forward strand.
GAAGTTTGGCAGTGCAGAAGCACCTGCAAACGTTGGACAGAGGTGCGAAAAATGGTTTCCAAGCTGCGAAAACGATCTCTGAGGTGCATGATCAATGAAAGACTGTGAAAGGACGTTCTAAAAGGTGTGATCTTCAGATCTGAAAGGGCACAATTGTGAAAGGTATGTTTGTTTAGTTTGAAGAGACGCAACTATTGAAAGAAACTTTAATGGTGATAAGTATTTAAGCAGCATCTTGAGTAAGAAGGAAGATGTCTCTGCAGTTCGAATTGCATGATCAGAATCAGAGACTAGTGAGTGTGATAAAATTCAGTGGGAGAGAAATTGTGAGAAACATATCAGGGTGGCAGGGCGGTGTTAGGGCAGGCCACATGTCTGCAGGGGGTCGAAGCCTCCTTCCAGTCGTAGCTGGAGAACAGGGTGTCGTAGCATCCTTGTCTGTTGTAGCAGGCAGAAAACCATTAGGGTGTTGTAGCATCCTAGTCTGTAGTTGCAGGAAAAACCTAGGTTGTGATTTGCATCCTTTATATTCCAGCAGATAAACAATTTTGTAAATTCATCTTATTAATGAGTTTGTGTTGGTGATTTGCTCTTTTGAGGTTTCCATGATAAAAACTGTGTCTTGATTGTTGATTTTGTGTATTTTAAAGTAAAAACTAACAATATTGATTCACCCCCCTCTTAGTATTGTGGGTTAAACCAACAGTTGGTACACATCAGAGTAAATGAGATTAATGTTTGAGGTGATTATGGCATTGAGGACATTGTAGCTGTGACATCCCCCTTCATGTGCTTGGTTTAGACTTGCACCGGCTAGGTTTTGATTTTTGAGAAGGGAGATTTACTAGATAAATTCAATGGAGGAAGACAAGAATCGGGGAAATCCGCACAAAACAATCGATCATAGGAAGAAAGTCTTTGTCGAGACCTCTATGCTCTTGGTCTTGTTGTTCCAGAGAGGAAAAAATCCCCTCACTTCCTATAGTCTATAGGTTGAGGTTTTGAGTTTGAATCCATTCCTTTTGAAATCCTTATGAGCATCTACCGATCGTTTTCCCCCGTCCATTCAATTTAACCTAGTCTCCATGACTGCAGGAACCTTCCTCTTGCTTGAAACATTTTATCTCTTACTGTAATAGGAGAAACCATGCCCTCTTGTAGAGAAGTCTACACAAGCTTTATAGGGTATCTAGAAGATTTCAAATGGATGTTGCGAGTCATCCAAGAAGGAGTTGGAGGAGTGCATAAAAAAATAGCCACTCTAACCAAGGAAGCATGTTGCAACAACAACATTCCTTGCCTGGAGTCAAGAATCAATGATTATTGCCTTAATGGATGAAGTAAGAAAAGATTTAGAGTAGCCAGTGAAGATGAATCATTATAACCATTGTTAGGCATCTCTGCTAGAAGAGACCAAACCCATGGATAAAGTCTCAGTTATCCAGCCACCTCAAGGACAATACTAATAGTGATGATGTTTATGTGAAGATATGATGATTTTGTTTAAATCTTCCAATTGTTGTGTTTTTGTGTTCTTTTATGTAAACAATTTGTTAAAATTTACAACACTCATGTTATAGATACGTATGAGGAAATAGTAGGAAGTTTTGTTACTCAGTAGAGAGTAATATGGAAAGGACTATGCAAGAAACTGTTAGAATTTTGATGAATGTATACTCTGTAACGAATTGCTTTGCTCGACCTTTTAATGCAAACCATCTTAAATTTTTGTTAACAAAATTTGAATTTGATGCTATCTCTCCCTAAAGGTACTATGGAATTATAAGTTTTTGGTGACTTGAAGCTTGTAGATTGGTTACGATTGAAAAGGTCACCAAAGAATATGCACATGTTGGCCATCTATGAAGAATTGATACAAATTGTAGGTATGTTTTAGTTGATCAGTTTTCAACACATTTATAGAGAGAGAAATACATAGTCTAACCAATTGTCTAAGCAAGGGCTCCAGGTGGAAGAACATAAGTGGCATCAATGGGAACAAATCAATGACAGTCTTATGGAGCATGATCGAGGACCTTTTCTTGGATGATTGATAAACTCACCCCCTACAGGAAAAAAGGAACAACTCTGAAGCTAGACCAATAACTACAAGAAATTTGAAAAACAATTTATTTGATAAATCAAATTTTGATTAATAGGTGGCTACAATCACATTATTTATGTTTTCACAGTTGTTGTGAGCTTTTAGGAATGCAACGAACATATACTATATCTTTGTGAAGGGATTGTAGGACCCATAGGTTCTGATAATTTTGATGATACAATGTATTATAAGGCATTTAGTGTCTTTGAACAATATGATTTATTATAAAATAATGAAGTGCGATCTTTTTTTTCAAAGGAAAAAATTGTATATTTAAAAATATTGTAATACCACACACACACACATATATGGAATAAGGGTTCAAATTACTTTTCAAAATACCTAGAAGTATATTGTTAATATCCATCTTGATCAATTTATAATGTTGAGTATGTGTTAATATTTTTTTTTGATTATAAGAGAAAACCAATTCGAAAGCAAACACCTTTTCAACACACATATAAAAACTCTAGATACATTGAAATTTTAGTCTCAACTATTTACATGGCAACACTCTATCCTAAGTACTAAACTAACACAACCACAAGTAAAGTGGTCGGTGAACATCGATAGGCTGAACAAATCACTAAATCAAATACTATTTAATTAAAAAAAAAAAAACTGATATGAAAGAAACAAAAAACGAAAACTAATACCCACTTAACTAATTGCCATATCGTTATAGTTATCCATTTATGGTATAACATGAACATTAAACTAATTAATACAAACATAAAACAAATACTATTTTTTTTGTAAGCTAGTATTCACATTATATCATAGAAATGATGGTACAAAAAAACAGTGTTTCTGGGCCTCCCATATCGAGAAAACAAACCATTAGATAATTGTGTAGGCCTTTCCATAGGAGAAAACAACCTATTACTAGACTTTGTTTTACAGGGCAATATTTAATAACATAGTTTATTAGAACCAGTATAAAAAAACACAGTAAAGAAACCCTAAGCTTGGTGGCAGAAACTAAACTAAGACAATATCCAAAAAAAACATAACCATAACAACATAGAGGGATTACTTGGCATGAGGGGCAGAGCTCGGTTGCGACGTGGTGGCGCTGGGCTTGACCTCGGCCTTGGTGTCTTTCGCGTTGTCACAGTTATCACCACAGGTTCCTGGTGCAGGGAGGTTGATGTCATGCTACGTGTCCTTTGCTCATCGCCCTGGCTTTCCTGCTTGACTATGATGTTAGGGTTTTCCCCTTCTTCCATCACCCATGCACCAACATCTTTTAAAAAAATCCCATGTACGCTGCTGTCCATTGCAACGGTCATGAGGAGTGACAAGGGTAAATGATGCATATTGGCTATCTCCCCGCACTAGTTAAGAATTGCTTGGACTTTGTCCCTTATCTCAAAGATTTGCACTTGCTGATCTTCTTTAGCTTCGCTGAGATCATTGCGTAGGAGAAGAAGTGCATTAGTTATCTTCTCAAGCTGCCCAGGGAGATATGAAGTAGCATTGTCCTGGCTCGACTGATCGATTTTGCCACCTCGTCGGCCTCTACATCCACTACGTGCCATCATACAAAATATCACTGCAATGATCACTACTAGCCACTTTGTCCAACATAAACGGGAACTCCGAGAGCTGTAACACTTGGAAGAGCAAAGTCACGAGCCCGGAATGAGGATGAAGACGAAGTTATACACCCACTCGAGTACCATTAAATGGAGGATGTAGTGTGCGAGGAGAGAATTAACTCAAGTCAATAGGGTGGTCATGTTGTTGCATATTACAAGGTGGAACATTGAAGGCTGGCGTATTTGGCACCTGCTTGGCCGTCCCTTCGTCCGCTGTCGCCTGCCAAGTTTGCCTTGCCATCCCATCACTATTATTGTTGATTGATGTACCGGTTGTCACCCCCTCCGAGAGAAACAAATACTATTTAATAAACAAAAACTGATATCCACTTAATGAAGTTTATTTAAATCTTAATGAAGATGCAGTTAAGCATAACAAGATAGTAGATAAGGGAACAATGAAATGCCCCAAGGGTTAGCTCAATTGGTAAGACGTGCGCACACTCTCTTGGTTCGGGGGGAGGTCACGGGTTTGAGCCTTGAGTCCTTTGGGGTTAGGCCTTCTGCTAGGATGGCCGACGGTTTACCACCTCTACCATCCACGAATGTGGGGAAGTATTGCTGGGTTTCCCGTGGATCTTTCCATCTGAAAAAAGATAATGGAACAATGAAATGAATCCCCAAAAAAAAGTTAATCTTGTTAATCCGCTCAAAAAAATCCAAAATCTTAGATAATATCTAAATGCCTATAAAATTAATTATATTTATTTTTCAATACAATTTTTATTTCCAAATACAAAAATACTTATTCTTAAAAAAAAATCCTAACTACTAATTTATATTTATTTTTGTAATGCGATTCTTCTTTCCAAATACAAGATGACATGGGAAACAAATCTATTACTTTGATATAAAGGAGGCCAAAGTTGCAAGAAATGATGTGAAAACGTTACTTATTCATGGGGAAAATCCTAACTGCTTATACTAAATTATATTATTTTTCTTAATGCAATTCTTCTTTCCAGATACAAAATGACTTTGGGGAAAAAATCTGGCCAAAGTTGGAAGAAAAGAGGTGAAAACGTTCCTCGCCACATGACTTGAGAGTCGAGACTTGAAATGGTGCGTTTTACTTGCCACATTAGTTAAAATGGCGCGTTTTACTCACGTGCCAAGTTAAGTATAAATATTAAAAAATTAAAGAAAAACCTAGAAAGTTAGTTTTTATTTTGTTCTTGGTGGGTGCATCCTGTGAAAAAAGGGAATACATGAGGTGTGTGGAGTTTAAGAAAATCGTATCAGCAGTCTGCATCTTCCTGCTTCACATCAATCAATCCCAACAAGAGATTTGGGGAGAAGGGCAGTTCAAATATAGCATGTCCTACTCTCACTGTATAACATTCGTGTCTGCAGTTTTCGGTAAGATTTGTACCGACTATTTTGTATTATTTTTATTTATTTAATTGACGGTGTTTACTGTTTCGGGTAGGTGTTGTAAAGTGGTTAGGCTTGTTGGGCTGTTAAGAAAAATGACAAGCAGATCATGGAAGGCTTGTTTTGAAAACTGTGATGAATTGAATCGATGGGTGTTTTTCAGACTGAAATTCTGTTGAGGATTCTAGCAAATTTTTTATAGTTTTCTCATGTTATTTTTGGCAGATGAACTTTATTTTTCTGGAAGGTTAGTTTCTTAAAGAAAGAGGAATTGAGAATTACAACAGGTTTGACTTTTGGGTTCAGTTATAATTCAGTACTGGTTTTATATTAAAGTTTTCTCTTTTCTGGAAATATATATTTCTCATATTCTTAGAATGGCTAGCTGCTCCTCTTGCACTTTCTCCATTTAGGTCTTTGTGAAGAGTGTGTATATATATATGAATGTTCAGTGTTTGTGGTCTTGAGCCAAAATTGTATGCTGGTTTAGTTCATTAAGAGCTATTGTAAGCAATGCAGAAGCTTCGTCTTTTAACACCCACAAATGGAGCAGAGATGAATAGATAACAGGATTTCAATGCAAGCACTAGGTTAGATTATTACCTGGGTCCTGTTGACCACCCTGGTCTGAGAAGATAGTAGAAGATAGAGAAAAAATGAAGTAAAAACCTATGTTGTGGTGTCTTGTTAGATATAATTCTTGACTCTAAACTTATACTTCTATTTCTCTCTAGTTTTTGAGAAAACAAGGAATTAGCGGGTGTTTATGAAGAAGAGGTTCCAGGATGGAGACGGGGGGCAATTCTCTTCCATCCGGACCGGATGGAGTGAAGAGGAAAGTGGCATATTTTTATGATCCAGAGGTGGGGAATTATTACTATGGACAAGGTCATCCGATGAAGCCTCATCGCATAAGAATGACACATGCCCTCCTTGTTCAGTATGGTTTGCATAAAGAAATGCAGATTCTTAAGCCCTACCCTGCGAGAGATAGAGATCTCTGCCGTTTCCATGCAGATGATTATGTAGCATTTTTACGAGCAATAACTCCGGAAACAATACAGGATCAAATGAAGGCGTTGAAACGGTTTAATGTCGGGGACGATTGCCCCGTTTTTGATGGCTTGTACCAATTCTGCCAAACTTATGCTGGTGGGTCTGTTGGAGGTGCTGTGAAACTCAATCATAAACTCTCTGACATTGCAATTAACTGGGCTGGGGGTCTTCATCATGCTAAAAAATGTGAGGCATCCGGATTTTGCTATGTGAATGACATTGTGCTGGCCATCCTCGAGCTCTTGAAATATCATAAGGTGACTTTCTAAAACTTTCTATAGTATAACTTCATTACTTTCTGCAATTTTTTCCATTAAAGAGTAAAACTTGCTGACAATCTAGTTTAGATCCACCACCTCTTTTTATGGTAATAACACGCTTTTTGATTTTTTTGGTTAGAAAAAATTAGGTTAAAAATTTGCTGAAAGTCCAGTTCTTATAAATATATCAATGTTTCCAAAGCATCACAAACTTGCCAAAGAAGGTAGTGGTGGTCGTTCTAAAAGTCCTTAAAGTTGCTTAAGGACGCTTCTTAGGCTAATGAGAGAAGTAAGATTGCATAAAGTCTTTCTTTTTGAGAAAATTATGCACCTAGAAGTGCAGTGAATTTTAGATTTGGGTACTCTTGAAAAATCTTTTTGGGGTTCATTTTAATTCATAGAAATCTAGTTGCACAGTCCACTTATGCTAAATATAGAAATAGGTCCCAAAGAATTTTTTTGATAATCTTTTTGCAGCTAGGTTAGTGGATACTCCTTATTTCCTTAGTCCTGCAAATCAAATTATACTTATATTTGATTCAATACATACATAAGGTTCCTATATATTTTTTTTGTTTCAAGAAAATTTTAGATTGATCCCTGCAGCTTTGTTTCTCCTGTCTTTCAATATTAAAAAGAAACACTCCTTTTTCCTGATGTTATCGAGACGTACTAAATATTGGGTTTGGGTGAAACTTGAAAGGGACCAGTTGTGAGCATTTCAGTTAATGTATTATTTGCCATGAAGTTTTATCTACCATAGAACCTTACATGAATTTAGAATACCTCAAAGTGCCAAAGCATTTCTGGGCCTAAAAAGTTTCATTTGTGGTCGGTAAGGGCACCATAAAGGCACCTTTTCTTTCTTAAAGTTGGCTGTATTTAAATCTCCGAGTTCTTCTAAAATTTGTTTCACTTGATTAAATATTTGAATACTGCCTGCCTAAAGGAATAAATGTAGATTTTATGAGGCATGAATGAATCCATCTCTGGTTTTACAAGTTCACAACTATGTTGAACATAAGCAGAGTCACTATATATATGCTTAAGCTATATTTCAGAATTATTAGTGTCAGTGTTTTCTTTTTCAATTTTTAGACACTTCTTTCCTGAGATGTGAATCCAAGACTTCTTTCTTGTTCCAATTTTGGCTATTTTCTTCCATGATATGAGTGATCCCATCCTACAGGAACATTATTTATGATTAACATAACAAAAAGGATTTTTTCATAGGAGATTGCTTAAGCCAAATACGAAACGGGTTTTTGGAAACTGCTTATCCTTCCATTTCAAACAAGGAAGGTGAACCTGCCATATTGTGATCCATTTATTTGAATTCCTCCTTGATACATTATATACTTGGGCAATAAAATGTTGCCCTAATTATATTGCTATGAATCTCTCAATTTACAACTAATCCTTTCCAAACAGAAGTGCAAAATAGCCTGGGAAAACACCATACAATGTAAAATTTGTACAGTCTAGGAATGGTCGTTGAGAATCTTGAGATACAAAATGAGAATAAAAAGGTTGCAAAAGTACTGCAAAGTTGCAAACCAACTAGTTTACAGCCTTAACTGAACTCAATCCTGTGGGTGCTGCTTTGGTCAGCTCGTGGTTGTGGAAGTGTTGAGAACAATGCGACTATGTTTTTATATGTTACAAAGTTCTCAGATAACCAGACTACAAGACCACAGTGACAAGGTTAGTGGGTTTTCCTCCACTACTGAAAAGTGTGAAAATTTCCAACATTTATGATCATACCATTGACTGTGCACTATAACACTATAAAAGTTAGAGTTTGATTTCTTTTGAAATGATAACTTCTAATCTCTTGGTCAAGACTCAAAACTTCAAAAATCAAATGCTAAGATCATATTAATTTCATCTTTTTGTACAATCCATCATCCGTTCACTTAAAAATCTATGTTGATGTTGATATTTATAACATCTATAAAACTAAACAAATGTCTTAATGTTTGTTATTATTTCTTTTTTCAAGGAGACCCTCGAGGAGAAACCCAAGAGATGCTTCCTCACAGTTGTGGATGGCATCCATAGTAAACCTGTTGGCATAGACCAGTGCCCCTCACCCAGGGGGATTTGAACCGGGCACATGCTGGACAGAACTAGCCAAATGCCTAGCAACATTGGCAACAACTGGTTAAAGCGAACCTCTTGGGCTTGCTTGATATTATTATATATACAATATTTTTAAATTGGAAGTGGGACAGATTGGGTAGTTTCACAGCCCTTCCAATTTTTTGTATAAGGTGAGTAAAATAAAGAACAAAAGAAGAGAGAATTGGCTTGACCTTGGGCCAACCTTTCTCTGGTTCTTAGTTAGAATTAGTGATGATAACGTTAAAATCTTTGCTTCACAATTTGTTTATATCTGACTTATTTGTGTCCGGAACGTTGATATCTGATTGAATTGATGTTTACTATCAATTATCATTAGGTAGAATGTGTACTGTGGTATCTTGCCTCACTGAGTGACCATGTCTCATGTCTGTTGGTTTTGTTGGCATGCATTAATAAAAGTTTTGAATGGTCTTTCATCAGTGTCCGGGTCATCAGTAAGCTTTATGTTAACAATGGATGATGTTATTTGTTTCCTTTGGTTTTGTTGATAGCATCAGTAGGTGTTTTGATAAGCTAGGTTTCGTTTCATTCACAAATATGTTCGTCATCTCTAGGTGGGAATGGAAGGCCCTAATTGTTTTAACTGTGATTTGTATTTTTCTCTCTCCTGAACATTTGCCGATCCTCAAGACATGAATTGTTTGGTTGGATGATGAAATGGACCACGTTCATTTTGTTACTTTGGTTAGTCCTTTGCACTCATTATGCTTTTAAAGCATATGTAGGAGAATTGGGTCATTGGATGGGCTTACCATTTCAATGTTCAACGTTAAATGGTGACTCGATCCTTTGAAGGTACCTAAATCACAGAATCTGAGAAACAGCAGTTTATTATGCTCTAAGTTTTGAAAGGAAAATCTATTGTTATATAATTTTTGTCTTGGGAATGTCTGCTTGTCAAAACATATGAGCCACACCAATGCTAGGCTTTTTGGCTTTAAAATTTGGAAACATTTTTTGATGCTCCTAGCTGTATTTGGGGTGACATGGCTAGGTTGGCTAGGTGTTAACCCCTGAACTTACTCCACAGCAATTCCTGGGTTAAGGACCAGCGGGATTCCATTAGGCTGGTCATATTAGTTTGTTGATCAATGACATGCATGCTTCAAGTTTTTTGCCAAGACTGTCAATGCTTAAGATTGAAAAGAGTCGATGCCACCAAGTATATAGAAAAGGAGCGTTCATTACCATGTCTCAGGTCATCAGACAAGGACATTCACATACAGTTAAATCAAGAAGTTAAATTGACAGCTTTAGACAGTGAAATAGGGAGGACAAAACCTCTAAACATTTCTGTATCTTCACAGAGTCAAAAAACCTGATTAAAATGAGAAAAGGTGGGTAAGTGGTAAATCAAACACAGAGAAAGTCAGAAGCAGGGATGCATTTTCTCAGGCATTAAGTAATTATAATATGATGATGCTACAATGAAGGATGGGCTAGTGTGGATCTAAGCACAACAAGTGCAAGCACAAGTTGCTCCTCTGGCATAGGCAGCTATAGAAAGTAATTCTGATGGTAAAGATACGACTTGCAGTAAAGGGTTGCATCAGTAAATTATCCCTACAAGGCCATTGCATAAAGTATTAAAGGATGATACAAACCTGAAATTTGATGATATTGATCCTCACTGAGAATCCAGCGTATCAAGTCTTTCTAATATGAGATGTCAAGGTCTTCATTTTGAATACACCAAGAACAACCACCTTAGGATATTCAAAGTGGTGCATGTAAGTCATACATGTCAACACAAAGGTTTAAAAGGGCCAAAATCAGATCAATAATCTCACATCGTGGCATACCAAAAGTCAAAGTGCACGAGTGTTGTTTTGAAGGCATCTCCACCACTTTGAAACATGCACCGTAATCACTATAAAAACAATTTGTAATTTGCATGAATTGAGTTAATTGCGTAAGACTTAGATTGAAGTTATACTTATGTTTCGTTTAAAAAGTGAGAGCACAAGGATATGACACTCAGATCAGCACGTATTTTCAGCAAACGTAGACTGCAGCACTAGTCTTGGACCCATGAACTTCTTGTCCAGTTAAAACACCACGTAGAACAAAAGGGTGAATTAAAAATGACTCAAACCCTGTGACTAAACGCATGTGGACCCAGTACAGGCTGTGTGGGTGAGTAAGTATTGGTCTTCGAGGGGTTAATCACTACTTAATCTTCATGCAAGAGGAGGTGCAGCCAACGAAAGCTTTGGTGCTGATTTTAGAACAAGTAGATGAAGATTGAGGTTATCGTGAAGTATTGGTCACACAAGAGGTGCGCTGCTAAAGGATGTTGATTTTTGTACCTTGGAGGTGTTTCCCTAGTGACTTCGTGCCTAAGTCACTAAAAGGGGAAAAGTGACATGACCGTTAGCATTAATTTCAGGAGATGTGTTATTAATTTCACTTTAGATTTATAAAGTGACTTTTTGGAGCATTTAATGAGGAGGAGAGAGAAATTAAATTTTAATGTTGGGAAAAGTGATTTTTTCTCAACTGTGGATTAGACATCACAAGATCCAATGTGGGCCCTTGGATATTGTGACCATTCAGTTACCCTCATTAATCAAACAAAAAGGTTGAGGCAGAGTGAAGAGGCAGTTAATTCATCCATGAGAAAGTGGAGAAGAGAAGGATGCAGGAGTGAGAGAGAACACAAAGCATGAATTCCTAGGCAATCTGTACAGCAGTAGGGGCTTGATTTTTTGAGCATGACTGGCACAAATTTCGAGGAGAAGTACAGTGGCAATTTCTTCTAGAAGCCAACACAGAAGTCAAGAAAGGCATGCAGTTTGAGGCGGTGAACTGCCGCACAAATTTTGAGGAATACCATACAACAATTAATGAAGGTCGTATTGCATTTATTACAATAAGTTACTAACTTACTACAGTGTGATTCTGTAGCTGGGAGGGCACAAATTTTGAGGCTGGGAAGAGCACAGAATTTGAGAATTTTTTGTTGTTGTAGCAGTGGCACACAAATCGAGGAGAAGACCATATTGTGCACAAAATTTGAGGAGTTTTGGCATTGTTTTCAAGACTGAAATTTGTCTCCAAGGGTTCAGATAAGTTGTGCATTTATTGCTGGTTATACTGCTATACATTTCATTGAAGAAATAAAAATAAGAACTCTCTCTCACAGGTTTTTGCCATTGGGGTTTTTCCTGAGGCATTTGCCTGAAAATCACTGAGTCTGAATTTTTTATGTGCGCATTTATTTTGCTCAGAATTTGTAAATTCTTCAAGTGTTTCAAGTCTGAATCAGTTTATGAGAAGTAACCTTCAATTTCAGCAGTCAATGGGTTTGGCATTAAACTATGAAGTTCAATGAAACTTGAAATCGGGTTGGGGAACGCTAAATTTTTACATGGTATCAGAGCTTGGAGAAGGAGAAGGTAGCAGACTACACAAGCAAAAGAATTCCAAAAATACTTTATCCTCCAGTAGAAGTTTTATCAGGTGGAGTTGGCATTTTTGATGGCGCCTCAAATCAGGAACATTGTGGTTGTGGCATGGTACTTGTCATAAACAAGGATCACTTTTTATATATATGTCTGGGTGGCGGTTTGGGGTCAAACACTAAAGCTGAACTTTTAAGTTTATATGGGCTGCTACTTATTGCCTCTCATATTGGCGTTACAGATATCAGTATATTTGGAGATTCAAAGATTATTATAGATTGGTTAAAATGGGTTCACTAATCTGCAGGTGATTTTGCTCAAACACTGGATTCAGAAAATTTCAAAATTCAAGACTCCAGAAAGTCTTTTGTGGAGATCACTTTCAGACATATCTCCAGGTGTTACAATGATACAACAGATACACTTTCCAAAGAAGCTATTCCACTTAAATTTGGCTCAGCTAGAATTCAAGAATTTCTAGAAGGTGTCATGACCTTTGAAGGTGAAATTGACCTTAAGGAGTTGATGTAATAACTTATAAGTAGTTTGGATGGTTTTAGACCTCTTTTGCTAGTAGAAGCAGTATATTGTGTGTTTTGTATTACAGATTAGTCAAGAACTGAAGGGAGTATATATGATGTAAATCTGAAGCAAACATATATGAAGGTTTCTATATAGAAGCTCTCATGGCAAATGTAATCTTTCCTTGATTTAATATAATAGCAGGAAAGTTTTTTTTTTGTGAAAAAAAAGTAGAAGGTTACTGATTACACAAGCTGAATTTTCAGACTTACAGAGAGAGATTACTTTTGTTCACTAGGCAGATTCGTACTGCCATTTTCAGTGAGATGGCCATTGGGTTGAGGATAGAGGACAGGTTGGACGGAGTAGCCAATTTCAGTCCTTGGAAAGCAAGAATTGTGTTGATTTTGCAGGAGAATGAGTTGTGGTACATTGTGAACAACACTCAAGTTAATCCTGTGGTGGTGCCCGCAGCTACAGATGCAGCAACATTGGCAGCCTTCGACAAGAAGGACATCAAGGCTAAGAGAATTATCCTTGATGCAGTTAAAGACCATGTGATCACACAGGTGATCGGTAAGGACTATATTTATCAAATGTGGGATGCCTTAACCTGTATGTACCAAAGTTCCAATGAAAAATGGAAGATGGTACTGAGAGAGAAGTTGAAAAGCATCAGAATGGCCAACTATGAAAATGTTGTATCTTACCTTACTAGGATTGCATAGGTGAGAGATGAGCTAGGAGCACTGGGGAGGTGGTTGCTAGCAGTGAGCTTGTGCTGGCATCCTTGAATGGTGTGGCCAAGCCATGGGTTGTTTTTGTGGAGGCCATTGTAGCAAGAGAAAATATGCCTTTCTGGGATCGTCTTTGGGATGACTTCATTCAGGAGGAGACTCAGAGAGGATATGTGTCGGGAAGTTCATCGAACAGTAAGGAAGATGAGGAGAATGTGGCTTTGACAACTAAAGGGAAGAAGAAGAAGTCCAAGAAGGGTCCCAAGGGTGGCGCTAAGCAGCAGGGTGATCAGAGGAAAGACTTGAGCAAAGTGAAATGTTTTGCTTGCCAGAAGTTTGGACACTATGCTGGACAATGTCCGAACAAGAAGAAGAAGCAGCAGCAGACAACAGCTGCGTCGAAGGTTGATGAGTATGAAGCGAGGTTTGAGAAAGAGTTTTCCCTATTTGCTGGTCATTTAGAGAGAGCATCCATTTCCAACATAGCGGGAAAGTATGAGAGGGATATTCCTTGTTTGTTAGCCATTCGCTGGGTGCATCCACCACCACATGCACATTGTACATTGATAGTGGGGCTTCTAGCCATATGACAGGTGTGCGAGATATGTTTTCAGAGTTCACTGAGACTGGCTTGGATCTTGAGGTGGTGCTTGGAGATGACACTATTGTCAGGGTAGTTGGACGAGGGACTATTACCTTTCAGAGGGAGTCTAGGGTGTCCATGACAGGGAGGGATGTCTTGTATTTCCTTGGGTTTAGAAGAACTTGATATATGTTTCCACTATAGAGGATATGGGATTTAGAGTGTACTTTTGAGATGGGTATGTACACGTTCATCTTTAGGGATCTAGTGACTCTACATCTATTGTGATTGGTGTCAGATGTGGAAAACTATACAAGCTCTTATTTTATCCCCTTCATGCCTTGGCACACAACAACAACAATAGTTGTGACCTATGCAAGTTATGGCATAGGAGGATGGCCCACTTGCATCATCCATCTCTTGGGATGTTGAGAGATATGGTGATAAGTTTGCTTGAGTTTAGCATGGATCATAGTGATGTGTGTAGGGTGTGTGCTTTTGAAAAGTACACTAGGTCTGTTTTTTCGAGCAGTGATAGTAGATCAACAGGGATACTTGATTTGGTTCATTATGATTTATGTGGTACAATGTCTTTTGTGTCATTGACAGGTTATGAGTACTATGTGACATCCATTGATGACTTCTCCTGGAAGACCTGGATTTACTTTTTGAAGAGCAAGAAGTCAGAAGAAATCTTGCAACGATATTGAGAATTCGGCGTTGTCACGTCCCCACCCTTCTTCCAGAGAGAGGACGCGACTAATGCAGCTAGCTAATCCGGGCAATCTAAGCCCCATGAACATAATTATGAAATTGTATTGAACTTAAAGCATGCACAGATGCATGAATGATTAACATACAGCGGAAGCAAAATACATTCCATTCAACACATTAACATGTTCATCATATTTCATTAAACAAATACGAATGCATAGATTAACACAGAGATACTTATCTTCTGAAGAAGCTTCCCCGCAACTAGCTATGTCGCTGCAACGTTCCACCCAACCATAGGCCAGTGTGCTCCTTACTCTCTTAGCATCACTGCCATCCTCGAGCTGGGCATGATTTTCATAGGGAACTAGGGGACACAGACTTACACACAGCAAGGCCAAACACCCACAGCCAAGCTAGTAATCACATCCAAACACAGTCAGCCCACTAACAAGTGGATTCTTGGACTTACTCCGCCAAACCAACACAGGGATGCACTACACAACAAAATACACAATTCTGGGTTGAGGGAAACAGATCTGGAAACAAAACGAATTGCCAAGATGGGTGAAAACACCCCCCTAACAACAATTTATTGCCAGGGACGTTTTGGCCCTAACGTGGCCAAAACGGACTCAACAACACCCAAGAAATCGTGGGTCTCTCCTCCCACTCGTTGGGCATTACCAAAAACGATTTCTAGGTTGGAAAACAATGGGGAAATGCAGCCAAGTCGCAGGGGAGGAAACCCACCCATTGATCATTACAAAAACGAATTCCCAGCCTGGGGAAATTGAAGAAAACGGCTGCCCAGGAGAGGGAAAACACACAGCAAGCCAAAAACGTGAGGAAGCTCAGCCTTGTGAGTGCATGAAGAAAAATGCCTGCCTGCGTGCACGTGAGTGCAGGAGGAAAAACGCCCAGAGCTCTAGAAATGCATGAGGAAGAGAGGACGTGTGAATGAATGATGGAATGGGCAGACGTTCTTGGGTTTTTACTTGCCCAGGAAGTCAAAACACATTTTCCAAAATCTGATGGCTTCTCCAATTTGAATTTTGGACTGCCATACTCTTCCCATCCCAAGCATTAACTAACTCAACCACTTTTGGATGACTGGGCACAAAAGACAAATTGGGTAGTTTACCACTTTATGAGTTTGAATATCCCCCCCCATTCCTTGTGAAATCATGCCCCCATCTCTTTAATGTTGCATTGACATAGCTAGTTGTGGGTATTTTATTAACTGCATATTTACATGATGTAGTAATTATATCGTGCCATCAACTAGCACGATAACCATCGGGATCAATTTTAATTGCTGAAATGTTGAACACAATCCATGGCGGGGCCTTTGCCTTGAGCTCCACACCATGATTTATTAACGCTATTTACATCATCTATAATTTGATGCAATTGGGGTTGAAACCGGGGTATTACAATCCCCTTCCCTTTCAACAACACTGTCCTCAGTGCTCATCAAAACTGAACAAAATGCTCCCTTGGCACTACCTCAGTGCTCTGCCAAATTAAACAAAAATGGATGTGCCAATTGTATGGCATCCTCTAGCTCCCATGCAGCCTCATCGGGATTGTGGTGCTCCTTTTGCATATTTCACTTGTCCAATGGTACGATCTGGAACTCCTCCTTGGTCCCACTACACGGTTGTCTTGCATACGGACTATTCCAAGTTTTTGATGGCATGCATCAGTACACACCACCGAATCCTTTTCCGGTCGTGGGAATCCTTCTCTGCAGCTTGGAACATCTCCAATGTCTTTGGCATCCAGCAATACCTATGCTCAAACGTGAAGCAATGAGTCGATTCCCATGTTAGTATTCACAAGATTTTCCCCAAATCATAGATGAATCACATGTTCACAAGATTTTCCCCAAATCATAGATGAATCACATGCACATGTATATCGACATAAAATCAGTAAGAAGTTGCCAAGTGAACCAAATACTTATCTTGCATAAGTATCTTCTTTTGGTTCAATAGGTGTTCGACTGGGCTAAATACAACCATGTCATGCACAACCTTGCCCCACCCCACACCTGGGTGTGCATTAAAGGGTAGCCAAATTTTTGCAAGCCTCGAATCACCTGAAAATTTCTTTCAATCGAGATTTGACAGCTCTGCTTCAGAGTGTAACACTCCCTCTAGGTTTTCACCAAGCTTGGTGCCCCCTTTTTGGACACCACAACAATTAATTCACATGTCAGATTCATTCCTATAAGGTGCAATCTATAACAAGATTTTTAAAACCATGGTTTCATCATATGCTCATATATAATGACAGAAAATCAACAACAACAAAAGTTCGATAAGTAAACCAAATACTTATCTTTCTAACATATCTCAACCGAGGTCTGGTAGCCCTGCTCTAGAGCCAACACCTCTCTGGGTGCTTAATGGAAGCTCTGCGTAAGGCTCAACACTTCCTCTCAGTGCTTACCAATGCTTTGGCATTATCTATGTAGCATCTCTCAACCGAGATTGGGTAGCTCTGCTCTAGAGCCTAACACCTCTTTGGGTGCTTAATCTCAGCTTTGGCTTAAGAGCCTAGCACCTCCTCCAGTGCTTGCCAAGCTCCTGGACTTCCTTTCCAGACAACAAAATGAATCAATTCATTGGTTAGATTCATTTCTATAAGATGCAACCTTTAGCAAGATTTTTCGAAAATCCAGACCTCATCATATGCATATGAATAATCACAGAAATCAACAAGGATTTGCCAAGTAATCAATTACGTATTTGTGTAGAATCTCTCAACCGAGATCTAGTCAGCCCTGCTTCAGAGCCTAACACCTCCTTGGGTGCTTAATGACAACTCTTGACTTAAGGGTCTAGCACCTCCTCTAAGTGCTTACCAATGCTCAGGCGCTTCCCTTCCGGACATCATAATACCTAGGGGTTATTCTCTTCACGGAGCCCCCACTCTTGTGACAGTCCCCTTACGGCGTGAATGTGTGCGGAGAGAAGTCTAACCAGATGTCTTACACCTTGGGCGTCCCCAATGATGCATACCGGTGCCTAGCTAGCAGGGGGGTGAAGCTATGAACTTAAAACATACACAGATGCATGAATTATTAACATATAGCGGAAGCAAAATACATTCCATTCAACACATTAACATGTTCATCATATTTCATTAAACAAATAAAAATGCATAGATTAACACATAGATACTTATCTTATGAAGAAGCTTCCCCGCAACTAGCTATGTCGTCGCAACGTTCCACCCAACCATAGGCCAGTGTGTTCCTTACTCTCTCAGCATCACTGCCACCCCTGTGCTGGGCATGATTTCCACATGGAACTAGGGGACACAGAATTACACACAGCAGGCCAAACACCCATAGTCAAGCCAGTAACCACATCCAAACACAGTCAGCCCACTAATAGGTGGATTCTTGGACTTACTTCGCCAAACCAACACAGGGATGCACTACACAACAAAATACACAATTCTGGGTTGAGGGAAACAGATTTGGCAACAAAATGAATTGCCAAGATGGGTTAAAACAACCCCCTAACAACAATTTGATTCCCAGGGACGTTTTGGCCCTAACGTGGCCAAAATAGACTCAACAACACCCAAGAAATTGTGGGTCTCCTCCCACTCGCTGGGCATTACCAAAAACGATTTCCAGGTTGGAAAACAATGGGGAAATGCAACCAAGTCGTGGGGGAGGAAACCCACCCATTGATCATTACAAAAATGAATTCCCAGCCTGGGGAAATTGAAGAAAACAATTGCCCAGGAGAGTGAAAACACACAACAAGCCAAAAACGTGAGGAAGCTTAGCGACGTGAGTGCATGAAGAAAAATGCCTGCTTTCCTGCACGTGGGTGCATGAGGAAAAACGCCCAGAGCTCCAGAAACGCACGAGGAAGAGAGGATGTGTGAATGAATGATGGAATGGGCAGATGTTTTTGGGTTTTTACTTGCCCAGGAAGTCAAGACATGTTTTCCAAAATCTGATGGCTTCTCCAATTCAAATTTTGGACTGCCATACTCTTCCCATCCCAAGCATTAACTGACTCAATCACTTTTGGATGACTGGGCAGAAAAGACAACTTGGGTAGTTTACCACTTTATGGGTTTGAATACCCCCCCCATTCCTTGTGAAATCATGCTCCCATCTCTTTAATGTTGCATTGACATAGCTAGTTGTGGGTATTTTATTAATTGCATATTTACATGATGTAGAAATTATATTGTGCCATCAACTAGCACGATAACGATCGACATCGATTTTAATTGCCGAAACGTTGAACACTAAATCTATGGCGGGGCCTTTGCCTTGAGCTCCACACTATGATTTATTAACGCTATTTACATCATTTATAATTTAATGCAATTGGGGTTGAAACCGGGGTATTATAGGTGTATTAAGACCTTCTAATATGAGATGTCGAGGCTTTCTTTTTTAATACACCAAGAACAACCGCCTTAGTATATTAAAAGAGGTGCATGTAAGCCATATGTGTCAACGCAAAGGTTAAAATGGGCCAAAATTAGATCCATAATCTCACATCATGGCATACAAAAAGTCAAAGTGCATGAGATTTGTTTTGAAGGTGTCTTCGTTACTTTAAAATATGCACCACAATCATGATAATAACAATTTGTAATTCGCATGAAATTGAGTTAATTGAGTAAGACTTAGATTGAAGTTATACTTATGTTTCATTTAAAAAGTGGGAGCATGAGCATACGATACCCATATTTTCAACAAACGTAGACTACAACACTAGTCTTGGACCCACGAATTTGTTTTCCATTTAAAACACCATGTAGAACAAAAGGGTGAATTAAAAATGACTCAAACCTTTGAGACTAAGTGCATGTGGACCCAATACAGATTGTCTGGGCGAGTAAGTATTGGTCTTCGAGGGGTTAATTACTAGTTAATCTCCATGCAAGTGGAGGTGCAACCAACAAAAGCTTTGGTGCTCATTTTAGAACAAGCAGATGAAGATTGATGTTATTGTGAAGTGTCGGTCACACAAGAGGCGTGTTGCTAAAGGACGATGAGTTTGGGGTGATTTGGCAGCCCATTGGCAGTATCAAACTGAAGTTGAGGCATGATAACAATAGTCAGATCTAGCACCCTCAGAACGCAATTGGCATGAGGTTTCCTTTGGAGGCTTATATATTCGAGTTTGGACAAGAAGGAAAGGGTCAAATTTTTGCAGCGACAACATATGTTTCTTTTTTCTTCCTCATTCTCTTACACTAGGTATTTCTTGTTTGAGCAAGGATAATCATTGTATTGGTTTTGGACTTGTCCATCGTGGTGCAATCAACCCTTTGGCAAGACTTTTAATAAAGAAGTGTTGTGTTTATTTGAACTTTCCTTCTTGTCGGTATTTGAACTTTGTTTATCGATTAGTAGCTCATAGCCCTATTGTTGTGATTTAATTTTGACCTTTCAATTGGTATTCTTTCTATTTCTTTCACCTCTCTCATGCTAACCCCGTTTGAACCTTCCAAGCAAATTTACTCAATCTTTGTCATAAAGCTTTGGCAGGGCGTTTACATGCTGTCAAAAGCAATTTGCTGCTGTTTTTTTGTGTTTTTTGCAGAAGATCAGGTACAAATCAGCAGCTTGGTACCTAGGGACAACTCCCTGAGGTTGGCATGCACCAGCCCAAACAGAGAGGAGGTTTCCCTGCAACAAATTTCGAGCATTCTTTTCTTAAATTAGCTGCTTTTCATCACTGATTTTTAATCATATCAGATTTTTATTGGAGGGGTGAAAGAGTTTGCTAACACTAGGAAAACACTTCTCATGCAATGTTCATTGTTAATTATGTTGTTTTCAGTTCCAAGGAAAGTGGTTTACTTCTCTTGGTTTTAGAGTGGTTTAACTTTGCTATTCGAATGATATTGTACATTTGATTCTACACAAATTTTTTCTATGATATGGTAATCCTGTTTAAACTTTAGCAATTGTTGAACATAACTTTAGTATTTTCTGAAATATGTGACACCAGAATTAAGTCAATCTTTTTTGTAACCTACAAGGCATTTTATACAGTAAAAATGAGCCACATTAAGCAACCTCCATGAGCTAGTAGCCCTTGGAACTTGTAATCCTAGGCACCATAATACATAAATACCTTAAAGGTTTAATAGACAAGAACATAGCTTTTTAGCTAAAGTTTAGGACCAAGTGGTCCTCATCTTATATTTCATTAATGCACAAAGGGGATGTCATAAAGTCATACATCTTCATCTAGATAATGGGGGTAAGAGGATTCAGGTGTTGTGTTCAGATAATGGGGATGGGTATACCTTCAATGCTTTCAATTAGTTTTGTGCATAGGAAGGGATCAGGAGACCATTGGCAGTTTCGTATACCCCATAGCAGAATGGGGTTGCTGAATGGAAGAACAGGGCCATTGTGGGTGCAACGAGAACGATGCTTCATGATTAGAGTCTACCTTTCTTTCTTTGGGCCAAGGCTTGTAATACAATTGTATACATTTACATCAAGAGTCACCATAGAGGCTTGGGGTGTGACTCTGGAGGAGGTGTTTACAGGGAAGAGGCTTGAGGCTGGCCATTTCAGGATATTTGGTTGTCTTACTGTCATGGTCCCTTTAGAGAAGAAGACAAAGTGGGAGCCCACAGTAGAAAAGGACATTTTTGTGGGGTATGATGAGACTTCGAAGGCATTCTGCATATATCTTCCTTCACAGAGGAGAGTTGTTGTGAGGAGGGTGGTGAGATTTGAGGAGCGGGCCTTCAAGAAGTCTCAAGAGTTAAAGTAGGGGAAACAACAGGCTCCCACAGACCTCAGGTGAGTGTTTCACAGAGTATAGCTTCACATGTTGTAGGGTCACAAGTATCAGGGGTGACTGGTCCATAGGTTTTAGGTGCTTCAGGTTTAGGGATAGTCCACAAGATCCCTAGGTACAGGTTTAGGTTCTTGGGTTATAGGTTTACTAGTTCCATCACATGTTTTTGCTTCACTTGGTTCCCTAGCTACTAGTTTACCGACCATAGGGTCATCGACCACAAGGGCTACATCTTCAAGACGATTAGTAGATGTGGATGAGTAGGAGCAGTCCCGCCACATGAGACTACTTTAGGGAAGAGGAAACCAAAATGGCTTCAAGACACCTTGATGGAAGCTCAAGAGTCGGTGGGGAATCACAAGAGATATGTTCGGGAGAGTAGAGTACCTGAGAGATGTTGTAGTTACATGGCTATGGTAAGCAATCTTCATGAGTCAGAGCCTTCCAGTTTTGAGGAGGCCACAATACATTAGGTATGGAGAGATGCCATGATGGAAGAGTACCATTCCATCATGGAGAATGTGTGGGAGGTGGTTTCGAGAACAGAGGGGAAGTCAATCGTGACTTCTCAGTGGCTCTACAAGATCAAACATATTGCAGATAGCAACATCGAGAAGTATGAAGCTCGATTTGTGGCGTGGGGGTTTTCATAGATAGAGGGAGTTCACTATGATGAGACCTTTGCACTGGTTGCTCATTACTCTTCGATTAGAGCAGTGATCTCCATTGCAGCGGAGATGGGTTGGAAGATCCATCAGATGGATGTCAAGACTGGATTTTGAACAGGCGTATTCAGGAGAAGGTGTATGTTGAGCAATCGTACGACTTTGAGATACATGGGAGAGATTCTCATGTCTTTAGGTCGAAGAAAGCTTTGTGTGGATTGGAGCAAGCTCCTAGAGCATGGTACTTGAGGATATATTCTTGCTACATATGGGATTTTAGAAGAGTGAAGTAGATCTGAACATATACTTCATTGTGGTGGGTGATTATCTTCCTAATCTTTTGCTCTATGTTGATGATTTGTTCATTACAGGTTGTTGAGGCTTGGAAAATCGCAGGCGACAACAGCAAGGGATTCTCCCCAGTAAACGTTCCCAACTAGCCCGTTACTGTTTGGTATGGGGAATCCGTCCGGTTTACGGTTCGACTACCGTAGGTCAAGTAACCAAAATAAAGGGTTTTACCGATTACGGCCCGGTCCACCGTGTATCTTTTTTAGTTTTTTTAGTTTTAAGTATGAGATGCAAATCCCTATCTAAAATGCAGATTCATAGAAAATACGAGGAGTGGTCACAATGTGATGCTCAGGTTCTTACCTCTCGTCTTAACTCTCTTGCATCTAAATCACACACAGCAAGAAAACTAAAACTAACTTAACTAAACTGCCCCTAGGGAGTGAGATTATCATTTAATGAGTAATGTATTACTGTTCATGCATTAAGAAAAATCACAGGTAGCTATTTTTTATTTCAAAACACATAAACATGAATAGATAGATGAACAACAAGANGATCTCACAGTTAATGGACAAAAGCTGAAAACGAAATAATTCCCCTTCAACAACATCCATTGCACATCATTTGAACATTCCACCAAAGCTTTCTCCAATAGGCAAAATTGTAATTATCTATTGCAAAAGGAAATTGTTCTTCTTACAACATGTTCTCACAAATCTAACTAGGAAAAAGTCCTTAATTCCCTCTAACTTTCCTATATTTAAACAAAATAGCAAAACCCTTGGGCTGCCCCCCCCAAGTGACCTTTGGGCTCCCCCAACCGTTTAATTCCACAATTTTGTCCTTTTGTGAGTGCTCATGATTGATATAATGCGTTACATTTTGGATTAAGACTTATGAGTGCTTCATAAAACGGGACCAGCTCGGTAACTGATGAACCTTTTCCAAGCCTAGGCCTTTGCTGCTATCGATTCTGCTTTGTCTTTTATTTGTCCTTTTTAAGATCCCGTTGATCTCGGAACATCTCTGCCTATCACTTTACAGCCAACTCCCTTCTGCTTTGTCCTTCTTCGCAACAGTAATCATCAAACTGGGTCTGGAGAATCTTCTAAGTCCGTCTGCAATTAAAACGAAAAATTCATCGTTAATTTGGATTGCATCTTTTCAAAAAACGTAACCCATCCTAACAGTAAAACTAATCATCAAAAGTGAGGCCTTGTATTGCGCTCTCATCGTGAAAACCCCAAAACGATAATAGCATCTGAAACCACCGCCGCCCAAAAAATAGGGTAAAAACACACACAGAACAGGCGGGAAAACCCTCATCGGCGGGAAAAATCACTAAAGCATCGGCAGGATAGTCTTAGTCACAGCCGCAACGACGGGCTTCAGACAGGCAACGAGTTCTGCGAGGCTACTAAGTCTATCGGCGTCGGAAAGACTAAATACTAAAACATCGGGGGGAAAAATCTCCTCGTCGGCGAACGGAACGACATAAACGTCGGGTGATTAGTTCACTAAAACAGTGCAACGGCGGAAACCGCATCGGCTAAGGGTTCCGTAGTCAACATAAAGCAATCTGCGAAAATCAAACCAACGGCGAAAATCAAAACATCGGCAAAAAATAGAACAACCATGTCGGATGGTTGGTCCGCTCCGGAGCCGTAACGACGGGATTCAAATAGACTACAGCTTCCGTAAAACACGAAACCATCGGCGATCGGAACAACCAAAGACTAATCCTTTGATCAAAAGTCCAACACAGTTTCGATAGCGAAAAGAGCAAAATCATTTTAAAAGAAAACTGCGGAATCGGCAAAAATAAGGGCTTTCGTCGAAGTGCTCACAATCTGCCATCCGAAACGGTGGCCACACAGAGGACTTATGCTCCGACGGTGATGAGATGAAAAACGTCGATATGAATATAAAATGAGAAACGCGTCGGCGAAGAACAAGGCTTTGGATCGGGTCAATCATAAGTAAGCTTCCGCAACGACGGCTGTGTAGATGACTACGACCTCGATTCACAGTTTGATAAGCTTCCGACATCGAAAAAGGAAATCATCCATAAGTCAAAGCATCAAGTTCAAGTCATCAACATCAGCAGATAAAGATAATCATTCAACAATTTAACTCAATTTAACCTCAAAGAGTAGCAAAGGAACAACAAAGTTCAGCAATCAAAACAGATCCAGGCAAGATAAAATTTACAAGGAGGGTCCAAAATTTTTAAAAATTTGGGAAAGCGTTGCAGCTGCAACACAGGTATAAAGAGACTCATTGCAGGGTGCAAGCGAGATCTTGCTTTAGAATATGAGATGAAGGATATTGCGTTGATGCATTATTTTCTTGGATTAGAGGTTTGGCAGGAGCTTGGCCATATTTTCCTAGGGCAAGGAAAGTATGGAGTAGACATCTTGAGGAGATTTTAGATGGAGGATTGTAGGCCTATGTCTACACCTATGATCACCAATTGGAAGAAGCTGAATACTGTTGAGTGAGTTGGTGGATCTGACTTTATATTGTCAGCTCATTGGCTCATTGATGTATTTGGTCAACACCAGGCCAAATCTGTGTTTTGCAGCGAACACTCTTAGTTAGTACATGGTTGAGTCGAGGAGAGTGCATTGAGTAGCTGCAAAACACGTGCTTAGGTATCATGCAGGTACTGTGGATTTTGATTTGGACTACAGGGGGATGGATGGAGTCAGTTTGGTTGGCTACACAGACTTAGATTGGGTAAGATGTGTGGCAGACCAGAAGAGCACTTCCAAATGTTGTTTCAATTTGGGCTAGACAACAGTGTCATGGTCTAGTCGAAAGCAAATGTCAGTTGCATTGAGTTTTGCTGAGCAAAAGTACAAGGTAGCCAGTCAAGCTAGTTGTGAATGCTTTATCATTATATGTTGTTTAATTAAGTCATACTTTTTGCAATATCTTGTTTCAATAATTCATCTTTAACTCCTAGAATTAATTTCCATAAAAATAACCAAGAACTAAAAGCCTTAGTAACTTTTCTTAGGGTTTCCCCCCCTTGGCTTTGCTAGGAGTTGACCTAGATAGAGGAGTCAAGTATCAGGTGACCACATTTTACTTGAGGCTTGCCCCTAAGGTCGCACCTAGTGGCTTGAAGATTTCTACCACGTTACCCGAGGCGCGTATCAAGCGACAACAGACCACTTGATTAGATTGTCTAAACAACGAATTGATATTGAGAAGGTCAACGACAAAGTTATCATTGCACCGGATGAATCGTGTGGTGACCTCAATGACTAGGTGCATGAAATTATGGCAAAATGAGAGGGTGCTGAATGAAAATCGTTGCTTCCATATATACCAAATTGCTATAGCAACAATACTAACCGTGATGATGATGAGAAAGGCAACGATATTGAGAATTCAACATATCAAGACTTTCTAATATGAGATGTCGAGGTCTTCTTTTTGAATACACCAAGAAGAACTGCCTTAATATATTCAAAGAGGTGCATGTAAGCCATATGTATCAACACAAAGGTTAAAAAGGGCCAAAATTAGATCCATAATCTCACATTATGGCATACAAAAAGTCCAAGTGCATGAGATTTGTTTTGAAGGCGTCTTCGTTACTTTAAAACATGCACGACAATCATGATAATAACAATTTGTAATTCACATGAAATTGAGTTAATAGTGTAAGACTTAGATTAAAGTTATACTTATGTTTCATTTAAAAAGTGAGAGCATGAGGATATGACGCCCATATAAGCACGTTTTTTCAACAAACGTAGACTACAACACTAGTATTGAACCCACGAATTTGTTTGCCAGTTAAAACACCATGTAGAACAAAAGGGTGATTTAAAAATGACTCAAACCTTGAGACTAAGTGCATGTGGACCCAATACAGACTGTGTAAGCGAGTAAGTATTGATCTTCGAGGGGGGTTAATTACTAGTTAATCTCCATGCAAGACGAGGCGCAGCCAACAAAAGCTTTGGTGCTCATTTTAGAACAAGCAGATGAAGATTGATGTTATTGTGAAGTGTTAGTCACACAAGAGGCGTGCTGCTAAACGACATTGTGTTTGGGGTATTTTGGCAGCCCATTGGCAGTATCGAACTGAAGTTGAGGCACGATAACAATAGTCAGATATAGCACCCTCAGCACTCAACTGGCATGAGGTTTCCTTTGGAGGCTTAAGCCTTATATATTCGAGTTTGGACAAGAAGGAAAGGGTCAAATTTTTGCAGCGGCAACATATGTTTTTTCTCTCTTCCTCATTCTCTTAGACTGGCTATTTCTTTGTTTGAGGAAGGATAATCATTGTACTGATTTTGGACTTGTTTATCGTGGTGCAATCAACCCTTTGGCAAGACTTGTCGGTATTATGATCTTATTTTTGTTCATCAATTAGTAGCTCATAGCCCTATTGTTGTGATTTAATTTTGATCTTTCAATTGGTACTCTTTCTATTTCTTTAATCTCTCTCATGCTAACCCTGTCGGAACCCTCCAAACAAGCAAATTTACTCACTCTTTGTCATAAAGCTTTGGCAGGGCGTTTACACGCTGTCAAAAGCAATTTGCTGCTGTTTTTTGTTTGTGTTTTTTGCAGAAGATCAGGTACAAATCAGTATCCTGGTACCTAGGGACTCCCCCTTGAGGTTGGCATACACCAGCCCGAACAGAGAGGAGTTTTCCCTGTGACAAATTTGTGGCATTCTCTTCTTAAATTAGCCGCTTTTCATCACTGATTTTTAATCATACCAGATTTTGATTGGAGCGGTGAAAAAGTTTGCTAACACTAGACAAAACCTTCTCATGCAATGTTCATTGTTAATCATGAGCACCTGAGTGGGCCTAATGGTTAAGAACATGTGTTATCTCCTTGGAGGTCACAGGTTCAAAACCGGTGGGGGGTAGGGTTGTTCATTTGGCCCGTTGTGACAAGGCTTGAGGGGTAGGTGACCCTTGGGGTAGAGGCTTACCCCGGTGGGCTTCGGGACGTCTCGGCCCCCTGCTGAGGCACAAGTTTCTGGTATATCTGGCTTGCGGGCTGTTGGATATACCCTTGGGAGGTTGCTGTTCCCATGGTCTAAAAACAATGTTCATTGTTAATTATGTTGTTCTCAGTTCCAAGGAAAGTGGTTTACTTCTCTTGGTTTGGAGTGGTTTAACTTTGCTATTCGAATGATATTGTACATATGATTCTACACAATTTTTTTCTATGACAAGGTAGTCCTGTTTAAACTTTAGCCTCAAGTGTTGAATATAACTTTAGTATTTTCTGAAATATGTGACACGAGAATTAAGTCGATCTTTTTTGGAACCTACAAGGCATTTTATACAATAAAAACGAGCCACATTAAGCAGCCTCCATGAGCCAGTAGCCCCTGGAACTTGTAATCCTAGGTACCATAATACAGAAACACCTTAAAGGTTTAATAGACAAGAACATAACTTTTTAACTAAAGTATAGGACCAAGTGGTCCTGATCTTATATTTCATTAATGCACAAAAGGGAATGCCATCAAGTCACACATCTTCATCCAAAGTAAGGGCATCCTCACTCCCTTTCCCTATGCAAGTGAGGAGAGTGAGCATGTTTGCTTTTAGCCTTGTTCTAGGAGATGCATTGGCACTTGCACTTTGTACTGCCACTGGTTGTACTTTTTCAGCCCCTTTCACCTATTTTGTGGCCCTTTGTTGGACACTAAACAATTATCTTCTCTTATCTATCTACTCTAGCTCAAAAATATACCGCTCAATTAGATTTGAACACAGTAGCTTCTCCTAGTTCAAATAGTGTGTTCCTTTCTTTGAATGTGGAGCAACACTGTCCTCTCCATTAAAAGAAATTGTCTGTTAATCTAATAGTATTCCATATGGCTCTTCTTGCTTAATCACCCAGTTATCTCCAAAGATGACCCCTTTCCACTGAAGGAGGGCAGTGAAGTTATAATATTCTGCTACAACCCAGTCCTAAAAACTGCAGGCCACCCTGCATCAACCCATTCCCCAAAAGATGCTTGACGCTCTGTTTTCTGGCAGATCAAACAACTGCCATCTGTATAGCCTGTTCATTGGAGTCTACCTTTGACTTCATGACTATTATTGAAGGACATTCATCCATGAACTCAGACTTTCAAAGAGGCACGTAGTTTCCTGATGCCTTAGAATATCCGACCCACCTGGCCTCAGGATCCCTATCTGTCCATCTTTTGTTTAGCTTCTCTGTCATAGAGAAGCGTCGATGGGTCTTGTTGTACAATTATTTAGCTGTATAGTCAAAAAAGAGCTTTCGATAGTGCCTTTTGCAGTCCTTCCAGATGGGTCCTTGTATAGCCAAGTTCATTTGATAAAAAAGAGTATGAGGTATGAGCTTGCCCCAAGCCATAAAGGTCTACTTGTCCATTGTCTGAAACTTGTGTGTACAATTGACTTCTTTTCAATAAATCCAGTTGCATAGGTCCATGTCACATAAACCCCCTCCATTGTGGAAACCTTTGTTTGCCAATAATTATTCTGAATAAATATGGATTAGACCAGTCTGCCTAGAATCTGTCTTAGTGTCCATATTGATGTTATTGTTATGTCGCAGCCTATGCATGATCCTACAAAATCCTTGAGTACTCCTGATCCTGAAATTTGTACTCTCTTGAGAGAAAAGGGTGGATGGATGTGGATGCACATTGATTTTCAAATTTGACTAGTCTATTCCCATCAATATTTTCTCAGTCTGGCTTTTCATTTTCCTTGCAGAATGCATGTAACTGTGGCTTTGGGTTTATGCTTATTTTTCTTGCCTGGATACTGGAGTGAGTTAGCTCAAACAGGCAGTGACTGGTGCCTGTACACAGTTATCCCAAACCAACATTGACTTGGCTACTAGAAATGAACAGTGCAGCAGTCTGACAGTAGTTGTTTTCTCTTCATATGTTTCTGTGCGTTTCTGCATGCTTACTTTATAAGTTCATTAATTGAGAGGTTCTACTTAATTGCTTTAATTTTGTTCTACTTAATTGCTTTAATTTTGTTGTACACTTGCTAATTTCATTTCTCTTGCTTGCTTTCTCTTCCTTGTTTTCTGAACAAATCAGAATTTCTTTTCCTTGGTTCTCAATTTTCTAAAAGTTGTGTTGGATCAATTTTGTCATGGTCATAGTTTATCTTCTATACCTGTTGTTTTCTATCTATTATAGAGATTCTTTATCTTATAGCCTATTTTTATTATTTAAATGCCTGTTTACTCTTTGTTGGCTCCTAACAAAGATTGTATCATAATATTTCTATTGTTTTGGTCCAATTTCTTGCTAGTCGCATACATTTTAAAATTTTAGACACTTGTCAATAAGCTATGCTATTGTATCCTTATGCCTTTTTTGTTGGCAGCGTGTTTTGTATGTTGATATTGACATTCACCATGGTGATGGAGTTGAGGAAGCTTTCTACACAACTGACAGGGTTATGACAGTATCATTTCACAAATTTGGAGACTATTTCCCTGGGACAGGTGACATTCGAGACATTGGGTGTGGGAAAGGGAAGTATTATGCTGTAAATGTCCCTTTGGATGATGGAATTGATGATGACAGCTTTCAGTCTCTGTTTAAACCTATTATTAAACAAGTGATGTTGGTTTATAATCCCGAGGCGGTTGTTCTTCAGTGTGGAGCTGATTCTTTGTCTGGAGACAGGCTAGGCTGCTTTAACCTTTCTGTGAAAGGGCATGCAGAGTGTGTTCGATACATGAGGTCATTCAATGTGCCACTTCTGCTGTTAGGCGGTGGTGGTTACACAATTCGTAACGTTGCTCGTTGTTGGTCCTATGAGGTATTCATCTTGTCTGAAGTATGGGTGCTTAAATATTTTAAAGCTTTAATCTTTGACATTGTGATTTCATGAGGATTTGTTCCCTAATGCGCAGACAGGGGTTGCTGTTGGTGTGGAGATTGATGACAAAATGCCCCAACACGAATACTATGAGTACTTTGGACCAGATTACACTGTCCATGTGGCTCCAAGTAATATGGAAAATAAAAACACGAGGCAAATGCTGGATAAAATTAGGTTCGTGAGTCCTTAAGCTCCAAAATTGATTCACCTCTTCAAGAATTGATGGTATCTATTATAGGAAATTTCCATTATTTCAATATGTGCTTCTATATTTTGAGCTTTTTGGGGCATTCTCCGGAGTAGGACTTAAATTCAATTTTTCTTAAGGTTGTAGTAGTTTCACAGGTCCAAAATACTTGAAAATATTAATTCGTTGCCATGTGCACCGAGTGCTCAATTCCAAGTGCAGCCTCCAGATACTGATTTCCCTGAGCCGGTACACATATATCTGCATCTTTATTATTTAAAATTTTACTTGCCTGACTAATTTTACATCTTGTTATAGCGTACACACACTGTTTCTCAAATTGTATTGAGATTTATGTAGGAAGAAGAGGATTATGATGAACGGATTAGAAGTCATAAATGGGATGGAGCAAGTTGTGATTCCGAGTCAGAGAATGGTGATCTAAAGCGTCGTAATCATGATGTAGAGGAAGGTGCATTTCCACGGTATGTTTGATAGGCTCTGTGTCAATGCTACATTAGTATTCTATTGTTGGATGCTTTAAACAAATTGGCTTGTGGAATTATGTTCCATTTTATACCATTTATAAGTACAGAAGGTTGAATATTTCTGTAATCTCATGATTGGGCTACACGAAGCAATCAGTGGCAACATATCTAAGCTCTGTTTAACTTTTTCTGGGAAATACTTTTCTGTTGTAATTTCTAGGAAATAAATTATGTATTGCTTGAGTAGAACAGTTCTGTTATATACATTAAATAATATACATAATTGTTAAAATGAAAAAAATATAAATAAATAATAATATATAATAAATATATATATACATAACCAAATTATTAAGAACAATAAAAAATTATTATGAACAGTTGTGACTTTACGAACAGTCACTTAAAGGCTTATATAAGCCAAAGACCTATTGTAATTTTTACACATCAGACATTTTTTTTTATAAAAATACAATTATTTATCAGATCTCGTGTTGTGTTCTCCGCTTCATTGAATTGCTCTCTGCTTCAGTGGTATCAGATCCAGTGACGCTTGCTGCACCGGCCGCCGCCTCCGTACAGATCTGCCGTCCAGATCCCCTGCACCTTCCTCTCTCTTTCCCCACGCTGCTGTCTCTGCCAGTCTGTTCTTACAGTCTCCGCCGTTCCTCGTTCCCTCTGCCTGCTCCCACGCTCCTTGTTCCCGTGCACGCCCACCTCTCCCACCTGCGCGCTGCTATACCTCCACTTCCATCTCCATTCCTCGTCCTCCTCTGCACTGTTGCTACCCCTGTCCCCGCCTGTCCTCCTCCACACTGCCTGCTTGCTCTGTGCGTCTCGCGTTCACGTCCCCCCCATCTCCTTTCGCCTTCCGCACGCGCTGCTCCAACCGCTGCCCCCCCCCCCCCCCCCCCCCCCCCCCCCCCCCCCCCCCCCCCCCCCCCCCCCCCCCCCCCCCCCCCCNCCTGCTGTCCCCTGCCCTCCTTCCCAGCGCCACACATTGCAAAACAAAACGAAATTTGATAAAAATAAAATAAAATAAAATAAGAAAAAAAATATAAAATTTTATATAATAATAACAACATTATTATTATTATATAAAAAAAATCGTGGCTGGCTGGCTTCAGACAGCCAATAAAAATAAATCAAGGTTCAGCATAGAGAAAATTCCAGTAGTCACCAGAATGAGAGATGTCAACACAAGATTGGACCAACTGGACGAAAAATCAACAAAAAATATGCAGAGCTCAAGGCAGAAGTTGAGAAAAAAACAACACATTAACGTCAACCATCATAGGACTCCAGGCTGAATAATGCGAGGCATCAATACGCTGAAGGTAGATCAAAAGAAAAGTCAAGAGTGTCTCGACAGTATCTTGGCCAGATTACTGCCGCACACTTCGTTTCCCTCACCTAGCCACAACCCACCTCTAGACCCCTTCCATACACCTCCTCCAAATACGCCTAAAACGCCAGGACAACACAACACGATGCCACCCCATGAAGTTCCCTTCTTTATCATTTCATCAATATCAATTCCCCAAACACATGGGTACCATATAAGGGTAAAACTAGAATTACCCAAATTTGATGGTGACGAAAATCAATGCATCACATGGATCAATAAAGCAGAAGAATACTTTGACATCCATAACATACCTTACGATAGCGAGAAGATTAAATATGTTGCCATGCAATTGGAGGGGAATGCTTATAATTGGTATATGTGGTGGGAGACTACAACCTGGGTCTGCTCCTTTAGTTGGAATCGATCTTCTTAAAAGGTTTCAAGGCGTAACCAAGAAATAATTTTTGCCAAGATCACTAGATTGCAGCAAAAAGGCAGTGTAGATGAGTACACATGTGAATGGGAAGCGTTGGCTACTCGAGTGCCAGAACTAACTGATGACCAACGTCTGCAAACATACATACATGGACTAAAACCGCACATTTGGGATGCATTAGAATTACATAACACTTCTACCATGGAGAAGGCAAGACGTAAGGCCAAGATCATCGAGAACAAGTCTAAAAGATCCGCTCAAATTAACTTAGACAAAAACTAGTCTAAGAGGAATCCTCCCCAATCAGCGAATACAGGAACTTCAAGATATACACCGCTGCATCTAAGGGAAGGAGCTAAACCTAGTATAGAAGCCTAGAGGATGAAGGAAGGAAAGTGCAAATATTGTGGAGAGAAATGGGATCTTAAGCATAGATGTTTGCAAAGGAGTAACCCCCAAAAGCTGTATGCTTGCGAAGTCGAAGAAGAAGAAAAAGTCTCGAAAAGTGAAGATTCAAGTGAGGAGGATACATGAAATCAGCATGACTGCCATTCAGAACTAGAAGATGATACACCAAAGATATCATTAGTAGCCGCCATTACTGGGATAACCCAACCACAAACACTAAGCTAAAGGGACATATAAAAAACAACAATGTCTCAATTCTCATAGGATACAGGAAATCAGCATGACTGCCACTCAGATCTAGAAGATGATACACCAAAGATATCATTAGCTGCCATTACTGGGATATCCCAACCACAAACACAAAAGCTAAAGGGACATATAAAAAACAACAATGTCTCGATTCTCATAGATACTAGCAGTACCCATAACCTTATTAATGTTAATATTGCTAAGATATTCAACTTATTCGTTTTTCCAATGCCTAACATGAAGGTTATGGTAGCAGATGGCAAGAAGATTGAAAATGTGGGAAAATGTCATAGGGTTAAATTACAAATGTAAGAGTATAATCTGGAATCTGACTTCTTTGCCGAACCTCTTGGAGGAGTAGATGTTGTATTGGGAATCCAATGGTTGCAAACATTGGGTACTTACTCCGCTAACCATCAAGAGCACTGGCTAGGAGAATATTACAAATTGTACGGTTTCCAACTACAACAAACTCAATTAATTACGTCACATCAGATGGAAAGGCTAATTCGAAAGGGAGCACCTGCTTACATAATTCAATGTCAAGAGATGGAGTTGCTAACATGTGAAGGTGATGACTACAAACCACCAGAGATACAAGAGCTAATCCAAAAACACCACAAGGCGTTCCAAGAGCTTTTGATGGAGCTCCCACCAAATAGGAAGATTGAGCACATGATTGAGATAGAACCAAGGAAAAACTTATCAATATCAAACCATATAGATATCCCTATCACCGTAAAATAGAGATCGAAAGGTTAACCTAAGTTTTGTTGAAATGCGGAGTCATTTCAAAGAGCAGAAGCCCTTATGCAGCTCCAGTAGTGCTAGTTCGAAAGAAGGATGGGTCTTTTAGGTTGTGCATAGATTACATAGGTCTCAACAAGGTAACATTTAAGGATAAGTTCCGTATCCCATTCATTGATGAGATGATGGATGAACTTCATGGAGCTAAGTGCTTCTCGAAATTAGACTTGAGATCAAGGTTAGATTAGAAGACGTGGCAAAAACTCCCTTCGTACCCATGAGGGCCATTATGAGTTCAAGGTAATGCCCTTCGGGTTAACTAACGCTCTAGCCATCTTCCAAGCTGCAATGAACGTATTGTTCCAGCCATATTTATGAAAATTCGTATTAGTATTTTTTTGATGATATCCTCATATATAGCAAAACTTGAAGAGAGCATGTCCGACGCTTAGATCTAGTACTCACCATCTTGGAAGAACATCAATTTTTTGCAAAAATGTCAAAATGCACTTTTGGAAAAGAAGTGGACTATCTTTATCTTGGCCATATAATATTGAAGGAAGGAGTCAAAGTCAATCCAAGTAAGATCGAGGCAATCAATGAGTGGCCCAAACCAGATAATATCTCGAAATTAAGAGGTTTTCTAGGATTAACAGGGTACTATCGAAGATATATGAAGAAGTACGCCCATTAGACTGCCCCTCTAACAGATTTATTGAAGAAAAAATCATTTCGATGGAATGATGAAGCCGAAAAATGTTTTGAAGCATTGAAAAACATTATGTCATCAATGCCAGTATTAGCGACCCCGAATTTATCAAAACCCTTTGTAGTTGAGTGCGATGCTTCAGGATTCGGGATAGGAGCAATCTTGATGCAAGAAGGTCATCCAATAGCATTTGAAAGCCGGAAGCTCAATAAGAGAGAGAGTTTTAAATCTACATATGCTAAGGAAATGCTTGCCATTATACATGCTCTAGCAAAATGGCAACAATACCTTCTAGGGAGCAAAATTTTGATAAGAACATACCACAATAGTCTTCAATATCTCCTACAACAACAAACATTGTTAACTGAACAACATAAATGGATAGAAAAAATTGCTACATTTGACATGGAGATACTACATAAGCGAGGAAATGACAATGTAGTTGCTGATGCCCTTTCTCGAAAAGATGAAGAAGTCAAGGCTTATGCGATCTCAGTTGCAATTCCAAACTGGGTGGATGAAATTTGAGTAGAATACGCCAAGAACCCAGACACCTGTGCCTTAATCAATGATCCTAATTGAGGTCCAAGATTCGAATGGAGGAATGCCATTCTTTGGTATAAAGGAAGCATCTACTTAAGCCCTACATCTAGGTTTTAGACCAAGGTGTTGATAGAATCTCATGATTCCCTAGTTGTAGGACATGTAGGTTTTTTCAAAACTTACTACAATGCCAAGCAATCCTTCTACTAGAAGGGGATGTATAAAGGCATTCAAAAGTATGTAGTCAAGTGTGACACCTATCAAAGAAACAAAAGCGAAAATGTTGTGACTTTAGGGCTACTCCACTCGCTTCACATTCCAACCCAAAAGTGGGAGGAAATCTCCATGGATTTCATTGAAGGGTTACCTGTATCTGAAGGCAAGGACAAAATCTTCGTGGTAGTGTACCGATTAACTAAATATGCACATTTTATGGGTATTAAGAAAACTAACTCCGCTAAACAAATAAGTGAAGTGTTTTGTAAAAATATTTATAAATTATATGGATTTCCAAAAATCATCATTAGTGACAGAGATGCCAAATTCATGAGCAATTTTTGGAAGGAATTCTGCAAACAAGTTGGGATCACTCTTAACATGAGCTCAACTTATCACCCCCAAACAGATAGACAAACATAAGTTGTTAACAAATGTTTGGAAGCATATCTTCGTAGTTTCATCACTGGCAAGCAAAATAAATGGTTACAATGGTTACATCTTGTAGAATGGTGGTATAACTCCACCTATCATACGCCCGCCAAAATGACACTTTTCAAGCATTGTATGGTTATGAGCCTCCCAGATGGAAGGAAATCGCCTCCTAGATGGAAGGAAATCGCTCAAGGTGATGCAAAAGTACCAGTTGTAAAAAGTCAACTCGAAGAGAGTAATGCAAGTACTCAAGGATAATTTAACTATGGCACAAAATCATATGAAACAACAAACAAATCAACATAGAACAAAAAGAGAGTTTTGAAGTAGTAGATTGGGTATTTGTAAGACTTCAACCATACATGCAATTGTCGCTTAGGCAACAAGGAAATAATAAATTAGCCCCCAAGTTTTGTGGACCATATCAAATTATTCGAAAGATTAGACCAGTAGCATATGAATTGAAGTTACTAGACAAGAGTCAAATTCACAATGTTTTTCATGTTTAGAATCTCAAAAAACTGTTAAGTCGACAACAATCTGCTCAGACGACACTTCCTACTTTGGTTGAAGAAGAGAAACTTGTATTAGAATCAGAAGCCATCATTAACATCAGAGAAAGAGGATTACGTTCGCGCATCATCAAAGAATATACCTTATTAAGTGGAAGAGTTGTCCAAAAGAAGATGCTTCATGGGAAATCGAGAAGTTCTTTCAGCAATATCCATCATTGCCCTGCTTTGAGGACAAAGCATCTTAAAAGAAGAGGGCAATGCTATATACATTAAATAATATATATAATGTTTAAAATGAAAAAAATATAAAAAAGTAATAATATATAATAAATACATATATATATATGCATAACCAAATTATTAAGAACAATAAAACAATATTATGAACAGTTGTGACTTTACGAACAATCACTTAAAGGCTTATATAAGCCAAAGACCTATTGTAATTTTTACATAGTTGACATTTTTTTATATAAAAATACAATTATTTATCAAATCTCGTGTAGTGTTCTCTGCTTCATTGAATTGCTCTCTGCTTCAAGTTCTTTATTCATGCATCTGGAAGGATTACTTACATTGGTAAGTTCCTTCAAAAATCAGTCAGAAGCTCTCTTCTGTTTTTCTAACTAAGCTTATTCTTTGTATTCATTTAGTCGGTATAGGGCCCTGTTGTTTAATCCCAATGAAGATAATGGTTGTGGTTATAAAATAATTTTCATCAATTCTATTATGCTCATATTCAAATTTTAAATGGATTGCATATGTTGCCTAGTTATAATATACGATTCTAGTCATATTATGGTTAAAAAGAGCTTATTCATTGTTATCATTTAAGGGTTTAATTGAAATAGCAATATCTGAACATACAATGATAATCTTTGAAATAATGTTACAAATAGCATGTTGACGAATATATCGCCAAGGGTCCAAACAAAAATTATTGGATTTATCGACGAAAAATGTTGGCAAACATTGACAATATATCGACAAACTTAAAAAATATGCATTTTTTTTTCAATTTTTTAAACATCTAAAGAACAAGAACATCAAATAAACACATTACCACATGAATATGGAAAGAAAACTGATCTGTAAGATGTCTAACACGTCTAGTGATACATCACACATAAAAACTGAATTGTGTCTTGGATCCTGAGTCCCCGATTCATGAATCACCAAAAAAATACAGTCAATGTATCTCATATACATTGAAATCAAGTAACTAAAGTAAGCTATGGATTCCCTCTACCCCTTTTCGGGTAAAGGTAATCACTTTGGTTATGGTTCTGCATCTAGAACTAGCAAGCCTAGGCGGTCGTGGGGGTTGTTGCGGATTATGCCATCCTCTAGAACTACCAGAAATGCTTGGAAAATGATGTACTCTAAACGAACTAGAATAAGGATGAGGTAGTAAACCCTCATCAAGTCCTCTACCACTGCTAATGCTACCACAACCCATATTGGTTCCCTTTGATTGAGATTGTGGCTGTGAAATTGGTGGCTTCGGTGGTGGCACACTCTCAAATTCCTCATCCTCCCATGTCTCACTCTCCATGAAAATTTTCAAACCCCAACTTGGTTTCAAGTTCAGATCACTGCATATGGTTTAATGCCCAACTCCAATATGCATGTACATTTAAAAAAAATTAAAAATTTTCACTGAAAACTTAGAAACACTTAGATTGTTTCAACTTCATAAACTTAGAAAATTTCTAACAGCCAAATTTTCAAATGTAGAAAATTAAATCAGCCACTCATGAAATTTTTAGAGACTTAGATTTTTGACCAAAATGGTCTAGGAAAAACCCCCAAGGGAAAACCTGTTCTTGAGAGAGATAATTTTATTCTTTTAGGCAAACTTTAAATAAAAATACAGCAGTATTTATCTTCACCAAATGCCTTGGTAAACGTGCCAATCAATCCCTGAATGGCCTGCTGAAATTTCAGAATTTATTCTTCTCGAGCCACGTGCCAAAAAAACAACCCAGCAAAAATTATGCACAGTCTGCCTCGAAAAACGTGTCGTACGGCCAGTTCCGTATAGATTGTACGGATTCTATATGGATGTACGGAATGTACGGATTTCGTACAACTGCACGGACATAATTTTTTTTTAAATTTTTAATTTTTTCTCTTTTTTTTTAGTAATTTATTTTTATTTTTATTTTTATGTTTTCAGAAATTTGCAGAAATCACCTCGAAAAACGCGCTGAAAAAATCTGCCATCAAAACTGCAAATTCTACTTTGGAAAACATCCTGTTTGCCTTGCTGAAATTGCTGAAATAAAAGAATGATTCTTCTTTGGCTTTTGTGCCTCTGAAACTTGCAGAATTCTCCTTCTCTCTCCTTCTCTTTCTCTGGAAATGAAATCACTTCAAACCCTTGCCCTCTTCTTTTTCTTGCTCTCTCCTTTCTCAAAAATCTCTCTTGTGAAAGTGAAAAAAAAAAAATTAGGTTTGCCTCTCCCCAAGCCTTTTTGGTTCATGGTAACTTCCTCTTTCAATCCAATGGTCTAGATTAGATTAGATTGAGGGTTCACAATAAATGCTCATTAAATAAATAATAAATGACATTTAGTGNCATGCCCTGTGTATCATCCTCTAACAAATCAAGGGCTGCACCCATAACAGGTTCTTTAGTCTCCACTCTCCATGCAGCAGTGGTGTCATTCCCATCCAATGAAATGGCATCTACATCAGGTTTTTTTCTCAATCTGCTTCACTCACAACTTGAGATTGTAGTGGACGTAGACTAGATCATTCAGGCGTTTGGTATCCAACCTGTATGAGGATCATACATTTATTAAATTAGAATACATAAATTTCTCAAGGGCGTAAATTACAAGTTATGAATTTAGAATTGAATTTGAGATTCTCTAACCTGTTGCACTTCTTGGTGTGTAGTTTTTCAAATACACTCTAGTTGCGCTCACAACTTGAAGACATACATGTCTGGCTAAGCATTCGAACAACAAGCTTTTGGAGATGAGGTACTCATGAACCATAGGTTTCCTACCAAGTATCTACAATGAATTGGAGAAACATAAGAGAAGACCTTGAAAAATTGAAATTTAAAACAAAGAAAGTAAAGAAGTTGAACTTTGAAACAAGGTGAAGCTTACCTGGTATTATGTTCTTCCTGTCACTAATAGCCATCTCAAACTGAAATGTTCCCATGGCCCTCCAATAGATTTTTAACTCTTTGGAAATCTTTG
The DNA here is from genome assembly GCA_001517045.1 of Pseudotsuga menziesii. Classification (NCBI taxonomy): domain Eukaryota; kingdom Viridiplantae; phylum Streptophyta; class Pinopsida; order Pinales; family Pinaceae; genus Pseudotsuga; species Pseudotsuga menziesii. Next base: position 290,812 of record LPNX010649539.1, read on the forward strand.
AATGGCCAGTTACACTTAACACCATCCTATGGACACACTCCAAGAGCCCATTTTTTACCTTTACATCACATCTGAAGCCATAGGAGTAAGAGAATGCGGGGTTCAAGTATAGCCTTGTAGCATCAATGGGGCGATGAAGTGTATTGTTCCATCGTTGATCAATCATCCCCCATATCAATTGTTGTTTTGCATGCCCCTCTTTCTCCTTGTCCTCATAATAGGCACGGATGGCCTCTTTGGCCCCTATCCATGGCCTCATATAGGTAACCCATTGCGGGCTTGTCTCCATCAACCAAGTGAAGAACCTTTACCAAAGGTTTGCTGATGGTACACACCGTCGCCCCATCCAAAAACTCTCTTGGTATGACACTAGCATGAATATGGCTTGTCCTCCTGTTTAGTTCTAATTGATAAAGCACGCCACTTAGCTGAAAGGAACATAGTATGTATGTCCCAAATAGAAGTAAGGTGAGACTAAAGACAAATTAAACTAGTGGCAAGACGAGTGATGGCAGAATACACCAACTCGTTGTCAACAGTGAACTGCCTCATCAAGCTAGGCGCAAAAGCATGATTGTATATAAATTCGGTGATGCTTTTTGTTGAATCAATGGTATTCTTGATAAACTCAATCTTTCCCATATCCTCCAAGATTAAGTCAATTCAATGTGTTGTAGAAGGAGTCCAAAACAATGTAGGATATCTGTCCATAAGCATCTTGCCATTTGCAGCATAATTGGCAACATTGCCCATTATGACTTGGACAACATGTTGCGAACCTATCTCTTGGATGAACCCATCCAACAATTGATATAATAATGCTGCATCTTTGACTTGTGCAGATGCATTCACGAATTTTATAAACATTGTTCCCCTGGGACAATGAACCAAGAAATTGAGAAGGGTCATACCCTTCGTATCGATCCAACCATTTGACATCACAGTGCATCCTGTGACATCCCATGAAGCTCGAAGCTCCTGCAACCTATAAGTGCAATCGACCTTTTCATCTTGAAGGATGGGCCCTCTTAACTCCTCACAAGTGGGTGGCTTATACCTCGGCTCGACAATAGCAACAACCTTAAACATGGGCACATAGAATGGGTTCCTCTCAAAGTGGAATGGAATATCACTCCATAAAAGTAATCAACCCACAAGTTTGTCTACTTTTTTTTTGCTTTGTCTTGACCATTAACCTTATACATGGTTTTCCACCAGGTGCGGATCTTAGAACAAAGAAACGAGATGTAGATGAAGGCATTGTGGAAGGTGAGGATAAGGTCTCACTCCCAAGCCCCCCTGAAGTGTATCCAGCTGTCTCGGATCTTGCTGCCACTCTCATTCCAAGTTCTTGCCTCAAAGCTTGCTTTTCATCTTTTCTCTTGCCAATACCTTCAATTGCGAGTTTGGCCCTATAGGTAGACAAATATCCACCTCATGCCCTGTAAGTTGTGCGAGGTGGTATTTGAGCCTACTTATCTCCTCCAACATCTCCTTCCCACACAAATTGCATTTAAGCTTTCGCTGATTATGTGGATCAACAAGCTTTGCATATTCCCAGAATGGATCCAAAGTCTTTGGCATGTTTTTAATATGGAAGCTAGTTTGAAACTATGAACCTATAACATAAAAAACTTCTTTCACCATACTTCATTGCAAAAAATTACAAATCAAACAAATAGGTAAATGAATGAGATTTCATCCGTACAAATATTAATTTGTAATTTAGTTTTGAAAAGGTAAAACTCATGGGCAAAGGAATGGCCCTAGGAGAAGATAAAAAACGGTTTTTTGGGCAAATTGATTGCTATAAAGTAAAAAAATTGTGGAAAATCAAGGTAAACGATCCACCGAATTGTGTTTGTGAAGAGTGCTAACTAATTTACATTTTTAACCTATCAATCTTTGCCTTGGAATAATTAAAATTGCTAGCTAAGATGATCTACATACCTTGGAATGAGGTTGATTGTGATTGCACTCCAATTTTCAATCTCCACTCCACGAATTTGAGGCTCAATGGCAAATGGAATGAGGTGATAAATCATCCTTGGGCAATGCTAATCACTGTTCCCCTCCTTGGCTCTCGTCCAACAAAGCAAATGACCAAAATGAGGCCACCCCCCCCAAAAAAAAAATCGACTATAATGCCAGCCTCCACGGGTGGTCAATTTTTACCTATCGACTCGTGATTTTTTCCAAACAAACGTGAAAACATTGTGCAAAAAATTGCTGATATATTGGGGCGATATTTTCTCGATTTATCGTTTATGAGTTCACCTATCGCGATTTCGCCAATATATCAACGATATTTGTAACACTGCTTTGAACTATTTTTGAAAGACACCATGAACAATCACACCTTGTTCATGTCCATGTGGTCTTGTATGAACATACAATATACTTGTATTACTTGACCCTTGTAACCTCCCAACATACAGTTCAAATGTTACAAAGTCGATTAATAAAGTGAAACCCCAGGGGCACTTAGGAAGGTTGCCCATTGTCATCTTAGTAACTATTCCACTCACTTTAGGCTCATTCCTTTCTTGCACAAGGGGGGGGGGCAATCCCAGGAAAGAAACATATTTTTATATTTTTAGAATAAGATGGATGGTGGAATTTGCCAAGACTAGTGCCAATCCAATTGAGCTAAGGAGTTTGGCCAAATTTAGAACAACTGGGTTTGGATATGATTGAGAAGACATAATTTGGCTATCATAGGTTTGCCATAGCTTGTCCAATACTGATTTTTAGATTATTCAAGAATCTAGTGAGAGCCCTTAAACAAGACACCCTCATAACCATGAAATTACAGCGAACAATCAATGTTGCATAAATCATCTCAGGGAAAGGATCGACGAGGGTTCGGAATAAAACTTCTTGGTGGTATTAACCAAAAATATTGGAAAATCTCGGAAACTGTCGCAAGACCTAAAAAAATACTCATTTCTTTCAAATTTTTAAACACCTAAAGCAACAACAACATCAAATAGACACATTGCCAGTTAAATATGATGATACAACTAAAAAATAAGATGTCAAGTGGTCACATATCGTTACTAAACTGAAATTTTTGATACATGTTCCTGATAGGATGATACAAAATCACATGAAATGCTCAAAATAAATGTATCTCATGAGATGAATCATCATGAGGCATCTAGATACTAAATAGTACATAATACAATGAAAATGATAGATCATAGGAATCTGAATCATTGATTCCCTCTACCCTTTTTATGGGTAGAGGGCACCATTCTTCCTTTGGTAGTAGGTAGTCATGGAGGTACTTGCTACTCGGGATGAGCTTGGATTGGAAGCTCTAGTTGCAATAAAGCCAATATGCTTAGGGGAAATGATTCCAGGAAGAAGGAACTTCCAATGCAAAGTTGAGGCTTTGGCTGTAATCTTGTGTGAAACATCCAATGAAGTAATTCGTTGTGAATTGGTTAGGATCTCCAATCTTTAGATTAAGTTTATATTTCCTCTATAATCACTCCCTATAGATTTTCTTGAATGGACTCTTTATAAACTTGTAGGAAATGAATGCCCATGAAGTCCTAGGTGGCTTTTTAAAGTTTGGTAAGTCCTTGAGACTTTTCATTAATTAGCTTTTCTTGTTAATTTCAGAGCAGTATCGAGATCCATTCTACGAGAGAATGGAGGCACCTGGTCAGTTACCAGGAGTTGATCAACTTAATTCAGTCTGGGACTGAAGCTCAACATGGGGCTGAGAGCCATTCTTTAAGAATGGAGGCACTTGGTCAGTTACCAAGATGTTTGTAGCTACGAGATCCACTCTCAGAGAGGATGGTTCCCTAGTCAGTTAACTACGGCAGAGTAAGACCCTAGAAGGTAACCTAGGCCCCCCAGTAGTCTCTTGGGGTTCTTGGTCTGGGACCAAGCAGGTTGATGCCATAGCAAAGTCCCTAACTTGTGGTTAGGGACCCTATATGTCTCTAGGGTATTATGGTCTGGGACCAAACAGTTTCTTGGACACGAGGTCCAAGTAGATTTTGTAGGATGAGACAGAGACTTCTTGGTCTAGGACCAGGCAGATTCTTGGTTTGGGACCAAGCATTTCCTGCAGGAGCATCCCCTGGTCAGTTAACCAGGTGAATCTTGTCAAGTTGACCAAGATGATGTTCTCTCTCCTAATTGGTTATTGCTAGGTTGTTTCTCAAGGGATTGGCCACCCCTTGATGATGTCCCTAGCACCTAACCCTTAGGAGCAGTATTGAGGATTAAAGGATCGTACCATCTGGTTTGGATCTTCCCCTTATATAGTGATGATAAAATATATGAAACAATGTACATTGAGAGAGAGAAAAGATTAAAGCCCTTGGTCTTGTTGGTCCTTTAGGTAAAAGGAATTGTTTGTCCACCTTTATGGTTCACCTTGATCTTGCGGGTATGTAGGTTGTCTTCTTGTGACCCCTTTGGTTGACTCATGGTCCCTTATCTTACTTGGTCCTAACACTCTTATTGTGAGTGTATCTTTGTTATAATTGACTCTTACCTTATGGGTTTTATCCTAAGTCATTTTACTTTATGGTTTTTTTAATAAAACCTTTTGACCATTTACTTTATGGTTTCATTAATAAAACCTTTGGACCTTTTTACTTTGTGGTTTTTGGACCATTTTACCTTATGATTTTATTTTATGACCTTTGGACCATTTAAACCACTTACTTTACGATTTTATTCTTGTTTGGACCTTTAGTTCCCTAACCTAAGGTTTGACAAACTTATAAATTCTAAGGTCTTGATTTAGTGAGTGATAAGGATCTGACTCCTTGTCTATGTGACTGTGCATCCTCTCAGCGTGACTCCCTTTGCTAGCATGGCTGTGTTCTCTCCTTCTGCGACTGTTGCTCCACGCTTTCTCTGTTGGGATATCCTGTGGCTTCTTTGCTGGCTATCTCGTGGTTGCTCCTCTGCTCTGCGCGTGACTGTATGCTGCTCTTTTTCCTGCGTGACTCGCTGCTCCTTTGCTCCGCGCGCGATTGTATACTGCTCCTTTGCCTGCGTGACTGGGTTATCTTGTGGCTGCTCCTCTACTCCGCACGTGACTGGCTGCTCCTTTGCTCCATGCGTGACTGTATATTGCTCCTCTGCCCGCGTGACTAGATTATCCTGTGGCTGCTCCTATGCTTCGTGCGTGACTGTATACTCCACCTCTCCCCTTGCAGTGTGACTCCACCTTAGCATGGACTGGGTTTCCAGCAGCTTGATTGTGGTCTCCCCCTTCTGCGTGGACTGCGTGTAATTGTGTGTCACCTAGCATTTGTGTGGAACGTGACTTTCTCATCTTCTGCATACTTCTATCCGACGTGGCTGTATATACCCTTGCAGCGTGACTGTCACTAGAAGCGTGACTGTGTCTCTCCTCCGCTAGCTTGACCATGTGCCTCTGCCCAATATGACTGAGTGTCTCTTGTGCAACATGACTCTGTATCTCTGGCTAGTATGACTGAGTGTCTATTGTGCTGCATGACTGTATGTCTTTAGCATGATTGTACTGGGTATGGCTGAGCTGCTTAAGCCTGTGCATTTGATTGAAGTTTCTCTTCTTGTTAACTAAGAATTTGAGGTCTGTGTTTGTCTGCTTTAACCCTCTCTCTCTCAAGGTACGCAAATTGCTTACCCAGGTTGACTTGTCCCTTCGATGACAAGATCAAACCTAAAAGTATTCGAGTATAAGGCTGATTCTAAATAATGGTTATGATTCCTTACTGTTGATCTCTCCTGTACATTATTTTATTACTTTGTTACGGTACATAGCATTTGATGAATCTCAAGGACTACCTTGAACACAGTGACTAATGGAGTGTTAAGTTGAAAGAGATTAAAATTATGTTTGTTTTACTACAGTTCAAATTTATTAGAGTAGTCTATTCTAAGTTCGATTTTATAATTATGTTTATGCATTAAAGTTTATTACTTGTGTTAAAACTCCACTAACTTAAACATTTCCAAGGTTGTGTATGGCTTATCAGAGGATAGGGGGTTGATCATACCTCCAGTTGAATTTATCCGAAATGTCCGCGATACATTTAATATATCGAAAATGTTGCGATTTTTTAATTCTGATATATCAGAAGGGGGAAAGACTTGGTGATATATCCGATATTTTTGATATATTGTCAATATGTGCAGCACTGCCAACAATAGTGTCCAACCAATACATAAAGAAGGCAACAACAACCTCTCCAAACAATAGAAATGACAACAACAAGATCTTTCATTAATTGATGATTACATTAAGGATTAAGGAGTGTTTAAGAACCCCAACCCCAATTTCTTCTTTTGGAACAAATTTTCCCTTCTACAACGATAATGCCAACAACAAATCAATGGAAATTCTCGCAAAAAACCCTTCCAAGTGCAAATGACAAAAGAAGAGCTTGTTGTCTTGCTAAAACAGGATTCAATGGAGCATGAGCTCCACTAGCAGCAGATGGAGCACTAGCAGGGGGAGTAGAAGAGCTTGTGTTTGGAAGAATAGGAGGGGAGACAATAGATGGGGCATTTCTCCCTTTTCTTTTCCCTTTAGCTCTTGCCCTAACTGAATGAGACATTGTTCTTCTTGTTTGATGGTTGATCTTGCAATCCACCCAACCAAATCCACTCTCAATGCACTTGGAAACCCTTCTAAAGCCTTCAAATCTTCTTCACCTGAAAAAAACACTTCTTAGAGCTCTCTCCACAAGTGCAAATGACAAAAGAAAAGATAAAAATCGATTTTAAAGAGGACCTGGGTGTCCTTTTCGCAAAAGACGTGTCCTGTTTTTCGGGACACGCTCTGACAGTCATGAGACACGCGTGTCTGAGACGTTCTGTCAGCGTGTCTGTGCCGGATACGCGACATGTGACCCTAAATTAAAGTGTCCGGTTTCTTAGCACACATGGTTTTACTTACTATATTTAAATCATAAATGAGTTTTATAAGGTATGCTTTGAGGACAAAGCATCTTGATCTAGAAGGAAATGTTATATAAAAAATATATATAACATAATAAGATATATAAATATATACAAGCATTAAATATCAATATTAATTATTAATTATTAATATTAATAATTAATAAATAGAAATGATTAATTAATTAATTAGAAAAAAAGTAAAGTGATGTACCTTTTCATTTGAAAAGGCACGATAAGGCTTATACAAAGCCCTACCAATGTAATTGTAAATCATCATCATTCGTCTTCAATATTCATTTTATATTTTCAACATGGACATATTTTCCATTGGTTGATTATTCACTTGAGTAATCCTTTAGAATATTTGGATATGGATATTACATTGGTATCAGAGCAAATCTGATTTTGGCTTGTGGCCAAAATTGTCAAGGTTTCCTTGAATTTAGGTCTTTGACCTCATAGTGGCTTTTAGTCATCCATATTTTTAGTTTCTCTGGTAAAAATTGGTTTTTGACAACAAATTGGCCTTGGCCATTCGAATTTCATTAAAGAAGTATTCCTTCCACTCCAAATATGAAGAAGAGACCAAGAAGTAATAAAAAAATAGTACAAAGAAGAAGTGGGAAAAAGAATTATCTGTAAGATAAAGAAAAAAAGGAAAAAGTTAAAGAATCTAAATCATAATACCACACATGGTTTTATGAAATAGCCCATTGTTTTACTTACTATATTTAAATTATAAACGAGTTTTATGAGGTATACTTTGAGGACAAATCATCCTGTACCAGAAGGCAATGTTATATAAAAATATATATAACATAATAAGATATATAAATATATATAAACATTAAATATCAATATAAATTATTAATAATTAATAAATAGAAATGCTTAATTAATTAATTAGAAAAAAAGTAAAGAGATGTACTCTTTCATTTGAAAAGGCACGATAAGGCTTATAAAGCCCTACCAATGTAATTGTAAATCAACATCATTCATCTTCAATGTTCGTTTTATATTTTCAATATGGAGTTATTTTCCGTCGGTTGATTATTTGCTTGAGTATTCCTTTAGAATATCTAGATACAGATATTACATCTTTGTCACCTGTGAATTGTCTCATCAAGCCAAGCACTGTTGCATGATTGTATATGAATTTTGTGATGCTCTATGTTGAAGCAATGGTATCCTTGATCCAATCAATCTTTCTTATATCCTCTAAGATCAAATCATGGTAATGGGCAGCACAAGGAGTCCAGAACAATGTAGGATACCTTGCCATAAGCATCCTGCTGGCAGCCACATAATTCACAACATTGTTCGTTATGACTTGGACAACATGCTGCAGGCCAATCTCTTGGATGAACTCATCTAACAAGCCACATAGTAATGTTGCATCTTTGACATGTGCAGAACCATCCACGGATTTCATAAACATAGTCCCCCTAAGACAATGAACCAAGAAATTGAGTAGGGTCCTACTCTTCGCATCGGTCCAACCATCTGACATCATAGTGCATCCTATGAACTCCCATGATTCCTGAAGCTCCTGCAACTTGGGAGTGCAATCGATGTTTTCCTTTTGAAAGATGAGCCCTCTCAACTCCACATAAGTGGGGGCTTATACCCCGGTCCAACAACAACAACCTCCTTAAACGTGGACACATGGAATGGGTTCTTGGCAAAGTTGAATGGAATATCACTCCATGGTAGGCATCGACCCACAAGTTTATCTGCATCTTTCTCCTTTACTTTCATCATGGACCTTAGAGAAGGTTGTGCACCAGGTGTGGATCTTGGCACAAAGAAAGGGGATGTTGTCGAAGGTATTGTGGAATGTGTGGAGTGGGTATTTGGACTCGCTCCACTAGCCCCCACTCCCATTACGGGCCTGGATCTTGAATTCATTTATTTTCTCACGACCTCCGTGAATTGTTTCTTTTGTCTATCTCTTTCAATTGCTTGTGTGGCCTTACCAATGAGCTCTAGGGTTGTTAGGTTGCAAGGAGCCACATCATGCCCTGCTGTTTGTGCAAGGTGGTATTTTAGCCTGCTTATCCAATCCGTCATTTTCGTCCCACATAGATTGCAAGTAGGAACCTATTGATTGAATGGGTCAACAATTGTGCCCCACTCCCAAAATGGATCCAAAGCCTTTAGCATCTTTTATATTGAAAAACTGAAGTTTGAACCTAGGGGAAGTAAAAAACATTTTTAAGCATATGCGATTGATGGAAATTTAAAAAAAAAGAAGAAATCAGAGGATACATTTAGCATTCAAATGTGGATTTGAAGAGAGAAAATAAATGTACATTTTTGTGAGGATTTCGAAGGACCTAGGACAAGAAAAAATAAAAAAACGTTTTTTGACATGCATAACAGCTGCAAATTAACAAAACATGTGCAAGAAAATGGTTTATGATCCATTAAAAATCAGTTATGGAGATGGAACGCTTAATGCCAATGCAAAACAGTAACTATCCATCTTGGAAAAATGAGAAATGATGGGCAAATTTTTTTACATACCTTCAACTGTGGTAATTGTTGAAAAAACTCCAAATGGCAATGTCCAATCTACAAAACCAATCTTTGATGCCAAATGAAATTAAGTGGAAAATCGTCCTTGGGAAGATGCCAATTTATGCTGATTGCCTTGGCTCTCCTCTTTGTCGATCTGGTGTGCAAATGAAAAAAATCCCAAGTGAAAATTGCTTTTAAAAACCTTGTTTCCAGCCGGCCGTGACTTTCCCATCGACTTGTGAGTTATTGACAATTTCTTGGGCAAAAATCAGACTGAAAATCTCAACGATTTTTGAGAAAAAATCGGCAGGCATAAAATCCCATGATTTCTTGGCACATCGTCGATTTCTCAGTGATGTTTGCAACATTGGTTAGGACTTATGTCGTCAAATTGAATGGATTTCCTCGACTGGATCCCATCAAGACGATCAGCTCTTTCTTCCCTGCTATCCTATCCACTAGTTCTAATGAATGATAGGTAGAGTCCTAGATCACTTAGCATTCTTGTTAAGTGAGACCTTGGATTTCTTCTCACCTCTCTCCTGTCAAGTTGATTAGCGAGAATCTCAAATTCTGGATCCCTCTAGGCTGGTAGATATACAAGCTGCAGGAGGTCCCAATGCTAGATTCACTCAGTATAGAGTGTTGTCCTTCAAGTTTGTTGAGCAACCTATTTGGCATTTAAAGCTTCTTCTCTCTGCTTTTGGATGTTAGAAGAGATGGACCTCTCAAATCTAGGGCCCTTACCATGATTACAGAACTAGCCCCCCTTAGCTCCGAGTATTCTTTGTATGACATCATCATACATTGTGTTGGCTCCTTGGCAGTGATTGATGACTTCGATGGGGAGCCTTCTTCTTCCTCCCTTTAAATTGTATCTAATTCTTCTGCGGCTTGATGTCCTTATTTGATGCTTGACATTATTGCGAATCTTTGTATTTGCGTTTCTTCTTTACTACTATTGGCTAGTTGTTTAGCTATTAGCTTCTTTTCTACTTTTGGTACAGTAGCGATAGGAGTTGCTTTTGTACTACCACTGGGTATCTACACTAGTTGTATTTACAACCAAAGGGTTTCTTCCTTGGAGGTGTGTCTTATGACATGAAAGTTTTGTTTCTCATGAGCATATCATATGTGGCCGTCATGGCCTTTTCCCACTCATCATGTCCTTTGCTTCATTATAATTCTGCATGTAAAAAGGGTTATGAGCAACATTAATTAATGCAAAATTTACATGTTCAAATTGGTACCACTTTGGAAACACGTCATTCCTCACATCTTCCATTGTTTTATAGTACCACTTAGGCCTGCAATTTTCACCTTTGGCTTTCAAGTCAATGCTTTTATCAGCTTGCTTTGATGATATTCCAGCCTAAGTCGCCTTGTGTAGCTTGCACAAATTTTCCTGATGACTCCCCTTCTTGGAAATTTGTACCACTATGATTGTCACATCATCATGAATGTCTTTGATATAAAGATTTGGATCAGAAGGGCTTCTTCTGAATCTAGATCCTATAAGATATTTATCAAATTTAGTGTACTAGGCTCTTGGGCCTGTTTTAAACTACTAAGAACTTTACTTAGTCTGCATACCAAAGACTCCTTACTTGCAACTTGGAATTACTATGGTTGATACATTGGTACTTGCTCTATGATTGACATTAAGGAGTGTGATCTTGTCCATTTATTAGTTGCCATAGCTGTCACTAATCTGATTGTAAGTTGTAACTATCTTTGTTTTTGGAGTGAATGTTTCATTATAGTCCACTCGTCGTTGCTAGCCAAAAACTGTGGCAATTAACCTTGGCTTGTGTTTGCCAGTGAACTACCTATATTATATTTTGTTTTGTAAACCCATTTACAACTAAAAGGTTTCTTCCCTATAGGTAGCACATGCAACACCCAAGTTTGTTTTGCATGAGCATATCATATTAGACTTTCTTGGCCATTTCCCACTCACGTCCTTTGCTTCATTATAACTCGGTGGATTAAAACAGTTATGAACAACAATCATTAATGCAAAATTTACATGTTTAGGATGGAACCATGTTGATACTTGTCATCCCTTAGGTTTGTTGAAATTTGTAGCTCGGGATGTCCTTCATGTGATGATGCCTAACATGAAGGGACATTAAAAGTGGTCTCTTTAGAAAAGTGAACTTTATATTATAAAGTGATTTTATGTTATAAAGTTCAAGTGACTTTTACTTTATAAAGTTAAAGCAACATTTTGTACTTAAGTTGTATTAAATGACTTAAAGTTACTAGTTAACGAGAGATTAATTGTGAGCCTTAGATCTTGAGTTTGAAGATTTAATCTAAGCCATTGAAGTTAGGTTTAGTGTTAAGTCATTAAAAGAAAAGTACGAATAAGGGTTTTAGAGAGAGTGGGCATTAACATTTGTGTGAGAGGCACATGCGAGAAGAGAGAGAAAAGAGCAAGAAGAAAAGAAGAGAGGTTTTGAGGGAAGCAGCTTGAAGAGCGCAATTTCCAAGACAAAGACAGAGGCACAAAATCCGAGAAGAAATAGCATTTAATGATCAGTCGTACAGCAGATTTGAGAGAAACCGCACAGCAGAGTTAATGCTGACTGTACAGCAGAAATGTACAGAAATCGAGGCAGTGAGTACACAGATTTCGAGGTATTTTCTGCCGCATTAAATCTGGGCAGGCCGTGATGTACCTTCTGTTATTTGCTGTTATTTGGGCACAGAAACCGATATATACCTTGCTGCTGTTTTTGCATGTGGTCTGTACTGGCTGTACTGCAGTTTGGCACAGTTTTCGAGGAGTGAGTCAAGTAAAGTTTTGTTGTAATGCTGATGTACAAACTGTAAACTCTTTATTTTCTGAGTCTGCTCATAATAAAATCTCTCTTCACTGGTTTTCCAGAAAGGGTTTTCCAGGCTCATTTGACCAAAATTTCTCTTGTAATATGTACTGAAAGTGACTGCTATCCACTGGTATTTTCTGCTCTGCTATTTTCAGATTTACTTAGCATTTGGTATTTCTGCCTTTAAAGTACAGTTGAATGTGTTTGGAATGAATGCATGACTGTTTAAGTTTGTATGAAGTAGAAATCAGGGATTGCTAAGTGTTTGACAAATTGTCTAGCTCACTGTTAGTTTTTTGACAGAGATTTTTTAACATGGTATCAGAGCTAGGGCTCTGAGGTTCAGTGAATAGTTGATTTTGGCACAGGTTCTGCAAGAGATTTGCGGGGGGTTTTGCCTGGGATAAAAGGAAAAGTTCCCTTTGTTCAAACTGTTTGACGAAAGCCTTGCAAGAGAGTTGCAAACTTGCAAGTAGTTCACCAGTGAGAGGGTCTTGTTGTCAGTTGAGAAGAAAGGCAAAAAGGAGGAGGCAGCCGCTTCAACAGAAATGGAGGACTACACCAAGATGTCTGAGGAGTTATCCTTGGTGAGTAGTGTCTCAGTTAGCAGTGTTGCCGGGAGTCTGGATACTGGATACACGGATATTAGGACTTGGATAGTTGATAGTGGGTCGTCTCCTCACATGACAAGAATATGGGATATATATTCCTTAGCATTTCAGAAACAGGTCCAGATCATTATGTAGAGAGTGGAGTGGACACAATACTTGCGTGTGAGGAGTGGGACTTGTTAGGTTCCAGCTTGAGTCTAGGGAGTTTTTGGAAGTGGACGAGGTACTCTTTGTTCTAGGGTTGAAGGTGAACCTACTCTTACTGTTAGCCTTGGAAGATGATGGGTATGCAGTCTTGTTCAAGAGTGGACATGTATTCATCTATTCAGTGAGGGTGCATCCAATTGCAGCAGTGTCGCTGGGTGATTGGAGTGACAGGATGTATGTAGTGTGTTGGCAGCCTATGTATGAAGGATCTGGGTGGATATTACAACTAAAAGGTTTCTTCCCTATAGGTAGCACATGCAACACCCAAGTTTGTTTTGCATGAGCATATCATATTAGACTTTCATGGCCATTTCCCACTCATGTCCTTTGCTTCATTATAACTCGGTGGATCAAAACAGTTATGAACAACAATCATTAATGCAAAATCTACATGTTTAGGTTGGAACCATGTTGAAACTCGTCATCCCTTAGGTTTGTTGAAATTTGTAGCTAGGGATGTCCTTCATGTGATGATGCCTAACATGAAGGTGTAGAATTTTCAGCACTCTCCCAACCCGGTTTCCATCTCCGTTTTAAAACATTGTTTAATGCCCAACCCAATTTAACATTCTGCTGCAAATTAGATATTTCTCATAAACAATTTAGGACTGAAACACAAGAAGAATTTCTACGACTTTTATGAGCAGCAAATAAAACACATTCACACCTAAATTTTCAGACTCAAAAATTTTGGTCCAATGACCTAGGAAAAATCCCAACCGCTAGGGAAAACCTGTGAGAGAGAAAATTTTTATTTATCTTTGAAAAATACACCAGTAGACAAAAATATCAGTCACAACTTATCTCAACCTGAAAATAAAAATTCTGCCTCGAATTTTGTGCCAAACTCTGAAATTTGCAAACCCAGAAAATTTCTGTTTGTACCCTCCTCGGTTTCCATGCTGCTACAGGACTGTACGGCCTGTACTGTATGGTACTGCCTTGAAAAACGTGTCGGCTGTACTTGCCTCGAATTTCGTGCCCAAAATCACTGCCTCGAATTTTGTGCCCAAACTTTCTGCCTCGGGATTTTGCTGTGTATGGCATCTGTACTGTACGGTATGGTGCAATAAATGCACGCTGCTGCCTCCTTGATTTTCGAGCCAAGCTGCTATACCTGCCTCGATTTTCCTGCGTTTTTCTCTCTTTCTCAGAAAATGGCTCTCTCTCTCTCTCTCAAAATGCAAAAGTACCTCTTCACTTGGAAAATTTGCCTTTTAGGTAAAAATGGGTGGGTGAGTGAAATGCCATCTAATCCAAGGGCCTAGATTAGATTAGATGAGTGGTTGTGATAAAATCACTTTTCTCCACAATTTAAATATTAATTCACTCACTTTTTAAATTTTTACTTAAAGTACATTTTATTCTCTAAAGTGCATTTAATGCTCATCTCAAGTCATGAATATAAAGTTCAAGTGACAAAACCCCTTTTTCTAGTGACTTAGGCAAAAGTCACCTAGGGGAACAACTTTCAAGGTATTCTAAAAAAGTCAACACTCCCTCTTACCGAGGAAGTTGTTCTTCACCACACCCAACTTGTCTCTGAAATGAATAAACTTGCCTCTTCCAAGAGACTTCATCAGGATATCTGCAACCTACTCATAAGGGGAAATGTACTGCAATGCCATAGCTCCTCTCTGAACATAATCATGGATGAAATGGTATCTGATCCCAATATGCTTTGACCTGTCGTGAAATACATGAGTCTCAGAGAGTTGGATGCAACTCTGATTGTCACAGTAAATCACCGTAGGCCTCAGCTCTTGATCAAATAAATCCACCAATAACTTGCAAAGCCACAATGCCTCGCAATTGGCCTGATTGGCTGCCATGTACTCAACCTATGCAGAACTCAAAGCAACAAACTTTTGCTTTCGACTAAACCACGACACCGTTGCCGAGCCCAAACTGAAACAACATCCGGAAGTGCTCTTCCGATGTGCTACACTGCCTACCCAATCTGAATCCGTGAAGTCAATCAATCTAATCTTATCCGATCTCCTATAATCCAGACCATAATCCACTTTACCTGCAAGGTATCTCAACACATGTTTTGCGGCAACCCAGTGCACTCTCCTAGGCTCCACCATGAATTGGCTGAGAGTGTTCACCGCAAAACACAAATCTGGCCTAGAGTTGACCATATTTTCGCACCAATGGAAATCAATGACCTGATAGACGTATAATGAGCAACTGGTGCAAAGGTCTCATCATAATCAACTCCCTCTATCTGTGAGAACCCTCATGCCACAAAGCGCGCCTTGTATTTCTCCACACTGCTATCTGCAGCATGCTTTACCTTGTAAAGCCATCGAGAAGTCACCACTGACTTCCCCTCAGGTCTCAGAACAATCTCCCAAACATCGTTCTTCATGATGGAATGGTACTCATCCATCATGGCATCTCTCCAAACATGATGCTGAGAGGCCTCTTCAAAAGTAGATGGCTCCGAATCACAAAGACTAGCAACCAATGCCATACCCAATCTGTCTGGCATCACTATAGCCCTCATTGGCTCCTTGGGCGTTCCGAACTCCTTAGCTTCCTTCAGGGTCTCTCGAAGCCATTTAGGCTTCTTCTTCCTTGAAGGTTGCTCCTAAACTGGTCTGTCCTCATTTGATGAACTCCCAGAGGTAGAAGGCCCAAAAACCTGTGTACCAGGAGCTGGTGAACCAACAATTGGTGAACCCTGTGATCATGTAGCTCTATATGGTGAACCTGTGACCTAAGAACCAAAACCTGTCCCCGAAGAACCTGTTGGTTGCACCACTGAAAGTGGAGATCCTGTGACTACACTTAGTGGTCTAGTAACCCCGGAAACCCGTGAACCTGTCATCTTCCTGTGAAGCTACTTGAGGTGTGGGAACCTGTTGCTCTCCTTGCTCTGACTCTCAAGACTTCCTGAAGGCTCGCTCCCCCTCAAATTTCACTTCCCTCCTCACAACAACCTTCCTCAGAGAAGGAAGATAAATGCGTAAGGCCTTCGACGTCTCATCATACCCCACAAAGATGCCTCTCTCTGTTGTGGGCTCAAGCTTTGTCTTCTTCTCAGAAGGGACATGTGAATAAGTTAGGCAACCAAATATTCGAAAATGACTCACCTTAGGCTTCTACCTTGTGAAACTCTCCTCAGGTGTCTTGTTCCCCACGACACGATGGGGAATCATGTTCTGAAGGTATACATCTGTACTACATGCCTCTGCCCAAAGGAAGAAAGGAAGCGACTGATCATGTAACATGGCTCTCGCAGCTCCAATAATAGATTTGTTTTTCCTCTCTGCCACTCCATTCTGCTCAGGAGTGTATGGTACTGTCAACTATCTCCGAATGCCCTCCTGTTTGCAATACTCATCGAACTCCTTGGAGGTGTACTCACCCCCGTTATCTGATCTGAGTGCCCAAATCTTCCTCCCAGTTTGGTTCTCCACAAGAGCTTTGAACTCTTGGAATCTCTGCAAGACCTCCTCAGATTTCTTGCTCTTCAGGAAGTAGATCCAGGTCTTCTTGGAATGGTCATTGATGAATGCCACATAATACTCGACCCCTCTCAGAGAAACAACTGACATAGGACCACACAAGTCAGAATGTATCAAATAAAGAACTCCTGTTGACCTGCTATCACTGCTCGTAAAAACAGTGTTGGTGTACTTTCTCAAAGCACACCCCCTGCATACAATACTGTGCTCAGTGTTGAACTCTGGCAAACCTGTAACCACGTACCTCAACATCCTCAAAGCTGGATGATGCAGATAAGCCATCCTCCTGTGCCACAACTCACAAAGCTCGCTGCCGTTGCTATGTGTCAAAGCATGCTGAGGCTGAAACAAGAGCATGTACAGTTTCCCACATTTGACTCCAATGGTGTAAGAAACAGATGGTCCTGGAATCTTGGGAAAAACACACACATGTCCATCCAGGAAGGACACACCAAGACTCCTATCCTCTATCATGGAAACTGAGATCAAGTTCTTCTTCAGCCCGGGTACAAACAATACATCCCTCAAAATCATGGGACTCATGGACTCTCTTTGAAAAGTAATGGTCTCACGCCCAACAGCTTTGACAACTGTGTCATCCCCCAACACTACCTACACATCAATCCCTTCCTGTGAAAGCTCGGAGAACATCTCTCGAGCACCTGTCATGTGGCTTGAAGCTCCACTATCAATATACCACGTGCTGGTGGTGGATGCACTCAAAGAATGGCTAGTCAACAAGGAATACTCCCTCTCAATATCAATGTATGCACCGGTGATGATCGATCCTCTCTCTCTATCAACATGCTAAGTGTAGAAAGAAAACTCTCTCTTGAATCTAGCTGTAAACTCCTCAACCTCTGCAGAAGCTGCTGTCTGCTGCTGCTTCTTCTTCTTCTGTGGGCACTGTTCAACATAGTGTCCAAACTTCTAACAAGCAAAGCACTTTACAGTGCTCAAGTCTTTCTTTTGTCCATCCTGCTGCTTAGCCCCACCTTTCTAGGGCCCTTCTTGAACTTCTTCTTTCCCTTCACACTAAACGCTACATTCTCCTCGTCCTCCTTGCTAGTAGAAGAGCTGCCCCGCACAAGACCTCTTCAGGTCTCCTCTTGAACAAAGTCATCCCAAGTCCTGTCACAAGTAGGTAAGTTCTCCCTAGCCACTATAGCCTCTACAAAAACAACCCAAGGCTTTGAAACCCCATTCAAAGCTGTCTGCACTAGCTCCGAACTAGGAACAACCTCCCCCACTGCTACAAGCTCATCTCTCACCTGAGAGATCCTAGTAAGGTAGGAAATCGAGATCCTAATAAGGTAGGAAATCACACCCTCAGATTTGGCCATCTTAATACTTTTCAACTTCTCTCTCAAAACCATCTTGATACTTTTCAACTTCTCTCTCAAAGCCATCTTCCTATTTTCATTTGAGCTTTGAAACAAGTTGGTCAAAGCATCCCACATCTGATATGCACGAGTCTTACTCGAAATGTGTGGTTTCACATGGTCTTTTACTGCATCTAGGATAATTCTTCTAGCCTTTATGTCCTTCTTGTTGAAGGCAGAAAGTGCTTGAGCGTTGGTGGAAGCAGGGCAGGTACTACAATGGGATTTGCTATAATGTTGTAAACCACCTCATCCCATAACTCATTTTCCTCCAATATCAGCACTAGCCTAGCTTTCCATGGGACAAAATTTCCAGCCCCATCAAGCCTATCCTCCAACCTAAGTCTTGTTGCCATCTTCTTTGCAAAGTTTGAGTCTCAACAAGGTGTTGCCCATTGACAAAAGAAATCACTGATGTCTGAAATTTTTCACTGTGTAAAATCCGCCCTTTCTCTAACAAAGCTCTGATACCATGTATAATTTTCAGCACTCTCCCAACCCGGTTTCCAACTCCGTTTTTAAACATTGTTTAATGCCCAACCCAATTTAACGTTCTGCTGCAAATTAGATATTTCTCATAAACAATATAGGACTAAAACACAAGAAGAATTTCCACAACTTTTATGAGCAGCAAATAAAACACATTCACTCATAAATTTTGGTCCAATGACCCAAGAAAAACCCCAACCTCCAGGGAAAGCCCGTGAGAGAAATTCTTTATTTATCTTTGAAAAATACAGCAATAGACAAAAATATCAGTCACAACTTATCTCAACCGGAAGATAAAAATTCTGCCTCGAATTTTGTGCCAATCTCAGAAATTTGCAGACTCAGAAAATTAATGTTTGTACCCTCCTCAATTTCCGTGCTGCTACAGGACTATACGACCGCTGTACAGGCATGCTGTATGGCCTGTATTGTATGGTATTGCCTCGAATTTCATATCCAAAATCTCTACCTCGAATTTTGTGCCCAAACTTCTCTGCCTTGGGATTCGTGCCATGTACATAATTCCTACTGTATGAACAGAATGGTACAGTGCAATAAATGCACACTGCTGCCTCCTTGATTTTCGTGCCAAGCTGCTATACTTGCCTCCTCGATTTTCGTGCCAAAGAAAAATGCCCTCCTGCGTTTTTCTCTCTTTCTCTGAAATTGGCTCCCTCTCTCTCAAAATGCAAAAGTACCTCTTCACTTTGAAAATTTGCCTTTTAGGTAAAAATGGGTGGGTGAGTGAAAAGACATCTAATCCAAGGGCCCAGATTAGATTAGATGAGTGGTTCTGATAGAATCACTTTTCTCTGCAATAAAAAAATTAATTCACTCACTTTTTAAAATTTTACTTAAAAGTACACTTTATTCTCTAAAGTGCATTTAATGCTCATCTCAAGTCATTAATATAAAGTCCAAGTGACAAAACCCCTTTTTCTAGTGACTTAGGAAAAAAGTCACCTAGGGGAACAACTTCCAAGGTATTTTAAAAAAATCAATAGAAGGGACATTAAAAGTGATCTATCTAGAAAAATGTGATTTTATGTTATAAAGTTCAAGTGACTTTTACTTTATAAAGTGACATTTTGTACGTAAGTTGTATTTAATGACTAGAGTTAATATTTAATGAGAGATTAAATGTGAGCCTTAGATCTTGAGTTTTAAAGATCTAATCTAAGCCATTGAAGTTAGGTTTACGGTTAAGTCATTGATGAGAAAAGTACAAATAAGGGTTTTAGAGAGAGTGGGCAATAACATTTGTGTGAGAGGCACATGAGAGAAGAGAGAGGAGAGAGTAAGAAGAAAATAAGAGAGGTTTTGAAGGAAGCAATTCCCAAGACAAAGAGGGAGGCACAAAATCTGAGAAGGATTAGCATTTAATGACCAGTCGTACTGCAAATTTGGGAGAGATCATACAACAGAGTTGATGTTGACCACACAACATAAATGCATGCACAGAAATCAAGGCAGTGAGTGCACAGATTTTGAGATATTTTCTGTTGCATTCAATCTGGGTAGGCTGTACTGTACTTGCTGTTATTTGGGCACAGAAACCGAGATATAAACTGCTGTTGTTTGGCACGTGTGGTCCACATTGCCTACAACTATGGTGCACAAGTTTTTGAAATGCAGGAACATGGTGGATGTGGGAATTGTTGAAATTTAAGTTTAGGTTCAGATTTAACAAGAATAAATATACTTCAATGCATAAACAGAACAATGTTAGATTCAGAATAGTACTTGTTTCAATAAATTTGATCTGCAATATAAGTATTCATAATTTTCATCTCTTTCAACTTTAACACTTTGCTGGTCACTGCGTTAAAGTTAGTCCAACTTTAACACTCTGCTAGTCATTGCGTTAAAGTTGGTCCTTGAGATGATTCACCAAATGCCATATACAGTGACAAAATAATAAATAATGTATAGGAGATAACTGTACTAAAGAATCCTAACCAATATTTGAATCAGCCTGATACTTTTAGGTTTGATCTTGTCACCAAAGGGACAAGTCAATTTGGGTAAACAAATTACGTACCTTGAGAGAGAGAGAATTAAAGCAGAAGTAAACAGACCTCAGATTCTTTAATCAAATTAGCAGCACAGTCATACGCAGTACAATCACGCTATGCAGAGATACACAATCATACGGAGCAATGACACACAATCAGAGATAAACTTCACGTTGGGCAGTGACCCATAGTCATGCTGAGTAAAGACAAACCATTCACATTGCAAGGGAGAGCAATCAGGTTGCAAAAGATCACGCTGTTGGGAGAGCAGTGATAAACCACATGATAGTTTAGTTAGGTGAAGCAGCAAAGAAGAACCAAAAATACAGTCATGCTGGAGGATCACACAGATACATTCATGGTGGAAAATGCTGGGGATCACGCAGAAGGATCGCGCAGATACAGTCACGGTGTAGGATGATGGGGATCACACAGAACAATCATGCTGGAGGATCCCACAGATACAGTCATGGTGGGGGATGCTGGGGATCACGCGGAAGGATCAGGCATATACAGACGAGATAGACCTAGTCCCATGGAGCAGTGAAAAGCCACGTAGAGCAATCACACAGAAGTAGAGGTAAGCCACGAGATCTCAGTCACGCGGGTGTAGAGGTCAGCCACGTGGAGGCAAAGGTAAGCGGTAAATTAGTCACGCGGACGAAGAAGTGAGCCACGCGAGCTCAATCATGCGAAAGCAGAGGTAAGCCAACCAACAGAGATAAGAGGCCACACAAATGGAAGAGTCACGCAGAGCAGACAACGTCACGCTAGTAGTAGGCGAACTCAACCCAGGTAAGTGAAATATCAATCCTTGGATGATTATTAAAGAAAGAAAACCTATCCTTTTTTATAAGGTTAGAAGAAACAAATGAGTTACATAGGATAGGTAGCAAAGGTCTTGAAAAATAAAGTGGTCCAATGAAATAGTAAAAGAATGGTCCAATAAAAAAAAAACCATAAAGTAAGTTTAATGGTTTTATAAAATCATGAAGTAAAAGGTCCAACGGTCATATGGTAAAATTAACTTAGGTTAATGTACGAATAAAAATAAAACCCATAAGGTAAGAGTCATCATAACAAGGGTACATATAAAGAATGCTAGGACCAAGTAAGTAAAGGACCATGAGTCAATCAAAGGGGCTCACAAAAAAGACAACCCTCATACCCACAAGATCAAGGTAAACCACAAAGGTGGACAAACAACTCTTTTTACTTATAGTACCAACAAGACCGAGGACTTCAAACTTTTCTCTCTCTCAAGGTACATTGTTTTATATATATTTTATCATCACTGTATAAGGGGAAGATCCAAACTAGATGGTACCATCCTTTGCTCCTCAATACTGCTCCTAAGTGTTAGGTGCTAGGGACATCATCAAGGGGTGGCCTGTCCCTTGAGAAACAACCTAGTAGTAACCGATTAGGAGAGAGGGCATCACACATCATTATCTTGGTTAACTGACCAAGATCCTCCATTCTTTAAAGAATAGCTTTCATCCCTAGGATGAGTTTCAGTCCCGGACTGAATCATGTTGATCAACCACCTGATCCTTGATCAGGTCCTCCATTCTCCTGTAGAATGGTCCTCAGTACTAAGTTGAGGTTCAGTTCCAGACTGAATGTTGATCAACCACCTGCAGGACCTGCTTGGTCCCAGTCCAAGAGTTTGCGTGGCCCCAGACCACGAATGTCTCTGCCTTTACCTGCAGGATCTACTTGGACATCGTGTCCCTAGTCCCAGACCAGAATACCCTAGAGCCACATAGGGGCCCTAGCCACATGCCAGGGGCTTTGCAATGGCATCAACTTGCTTGGTCCCAGACCAAGAACCCCAGGAGACCACTGGGGGCCCTAGGGTACCTTCTAGGGTCTTACTTTGCCCTAGTTAACTGACTAAGGTACCATCCTCTCTGAGAATGGGTCTTGCAGCTGCACTAACTTTAACAGGATTGGGTGTTTGAAACTGATGGAAGCTCCCCCAAATTTCGAGGGTATACCAGGTTGTGAATTTTGAAAAATACTAAAGAAGAATCCAAATAGTAAACAAAAATACCTAGGAATTTTAAAAATGAATTTAAGCACAATACATACATTATTCATTATTCCATAAACAATAAAATTCTATAAATTCATCATCCATAAACATCACCATGATAATTCATTTATTTAATTATAAAAGTAGTGAAGTCTAAAATGGCAAATCTCCCAAAATAACACTGTAGTCCTGAGTATATAGCTTCTATTGGAAAAACCCTTGGTGTGATTGCTTTCTTCAAAAACCTTGTTGCTTGCTTCAAATCTCCGCTGAAATATTCAAAACATTTGATGCAACTATTTCCACAGCTTCAAGAATCAATACAACTGCTATGGATGCTCCACATGTAGCCAATGACACTTGATTGCTTGCTGGTTCCTCTCTTTGTTCAACACACATTCAGTGCTCCTCTTGCCTCGCAAATGAAATCGCTATGAATAAACAATCAGAGATGTTTCTAAGCACAAAATTAGTGCTCCATGAACTTTTTTTAGGTCGCCAAGCTGGCCCTTTCTGGACCCACACTTGGTTGACTGGGCACTGAAACATGCCTTTTATAGGTCCATTTCAGCTCCTAAAATGGGGCAAGGCTGCATGGTGCCATCTGGGTGTCCCAGGCCTGTTGAAGAGTGTGGATGCTCCTTTATAGGTCAAACATCCAAGCATTCAATTTCTTTTCGCCAAGTGTCTAGAGACTATTTGACAAATGGGAATGTCTTGGGAATGCTTGCAAAACGACCCTAAATCTGGTTGAGAATGTCGGGAACATGCCAACATTTTCATGAGATCCAGAATATTAAACTCCACTATGAAATTCCCTGGAATGGGGGAACCCTTGGACATGTTTACCAAGTGTCGGGAGTGGTGTATCCCTTGGGAGGTGTTTACCAAGGGTCGGGAGTGGTTCGTGTGTTACATATGCATACTATCATCATCATAGTTTTAGTATTTCTATTAGTAATTGTCTTGATTCTCTTTGATGACAAAGGTAATTTATTTGGTAAATGAGTGTTTTTGGACATTGCGTCTTTAGTGATTGTGGTAGACTGCATGTTTGGTCTTTGAAACTTAAGATATGACCGGATAATTATTAGAGGGAAGGGAAACCTAATGTGTGACATGTATCACTACTGGTATTAATAATGTTGGGCGATTAATAAACAACAAAAAATAGTTATCTTGAGATCAAACCCAGTAATGCTAGGCGATTAATAAACAACAAAAAATAGTTATCTTGAGATCAAACCCAGTAATGCTGGGCGATTAATAAACAACAAAAAATAGTTATCTTGAGATCAAACCCAGTGATGCTGGGTGATCAGTAAACGAGTAAACTAATTATCTTGAGTTCAATTTATCAAAACCAATATTTCTTTTAGGTATCTTATACGAGGAGCTAATCAGCTCTTGGAAGGGATAGAGACGGGGAGTGTTTTGTTGTGCATGATGTAGGTTTTGTTACCACCTAAGTTATACTTAGTCGGTGTTATCAAGTGAGCCTGGTGAACCGGACAAATATGATTTGTTTAGACTTCAGAAGACCTCTAGACTTGCTTTTGGGAAGTGTTTTTTTTATCTACCACATGTTCATACCCCCTTGGGGGAGTTGTAATAAAATGTTCTAGCATGGTAGTGTCTGTAAAAGACTCGGTCTCCTGGACTCATTTGTCAATCCGATCAGCCCAAAGTGTTTTTTCCCTTGGTTATTATTGGTTGTTTAATAAACGACTGATAATTTCCGAGTTTTTCACCTAAAACCTCCAAAGTTGGGGTGGTCGGCTTGACATTTAGGCCTATTGAGGTTATTAGAGTCTGTCTGTCAATGTATAAACATGCTAGGCATTATGGTCGAGTCATATGAACATGTGCTAAGTCCCCTAGGTTTTGTGTTTTTTTAAATTTTTAAATTTTAATTTTTCCACAAAACATAGGCTATTTTTTAATAGTCTAAATGGAAAAATTGGTCTTGTAATAAAAGTAGAGTTAAAAGTCAGTTTCAGTCATGGGAGTGCTCATTTTCTAACTCGGAGCACCCGATAAACCCAGAAGCCCACTTTTCCTAAGTTTTGAGTGATTTTTCCATCACTCAGGTAAGAAAATCCAAAAAAATCAAATATTAATTAATTTAATTAAAAATTAATTAAATAATGGAGCAAATCCAAGTTCCTAAATCAGTGGATTCACAGCCGATTTGACTGAAATCCGTTTTTATTGGCCTCCCTGATTTTTGTTGGGACTTTCCTTTGATCGAGGCATCAGTTTCAGTCCCTCTTAGCTCCTCTGTGAGTTCACTGGGGTTTGGAGGGCGTCTCTCTCCCTCATGGGGCGAATTTTGCTGTGTTGTCCATTCAGGATGAGTTGGGTGAGCCGATAGGTGGTGCGGTGGCGCCTCAGGTGAGAGGTGGCACACCCAGACTGCCTGAATCACTTCAGATCTCACCCATTTCACTGCAGATCATCTCCTAGCTCCTCTTCTAGTCAGGATTTGCGCCCCCTTTGGGCTAATGGGCCTGTTTTTGCTATAAATTGAGGCTGCCATTCCCTTCTTGAAGTTAGTTCGAGTTGGAGAGAATAGGCTTGTTATTGTAATACTGTTGTAATCTTTTCATTGTTGGAATAAAGAAGCTTTGGAGGCTAAATGGTGTAATGCTCTCATGTGTGTGGAATAAGCATTGTCTTGCAGCTATTGATGTTGCCGCTTTTCCTCTCAATTTCTGCATCTGAACCTTGTCTGGCTCGAATGATTCAGCTGAATCAATAGGAGTGTAGTTGGGCAAGTAAGATTACTTGTTTTTTTTTCTGTATCTCATAGCATATGTGTTTGAAGATCTAGATTATACATGTTTAATAAGCTTATTTGCATATAATTCTTGTCTCTTTTTTTCATATATATATATATCCAGATCTCATAAGGTTTTGTGCAAGGTTGTGTGTTTAGCTTTCAGGTGGCAAGGATTGGACGAGCTGTGGATCTAGTTTGACTCCATTGTATATCCGACATTTTTGTGGAGGCATTGCCCCTCTGCATTCCACTAACAAGTTTCCCTTGCAGATCTAACCAGCAACAGGCCTTCCCCCTTCTCTTCCTCCATTTTATTAAAATCAAATTTTCAGTTACTTGTTCGTCCTCTTATGATTAGATCTACTTCTAAAAATTGCTTATACATTGTTAGATCTAGTTCCTAAGAGTCTTGTTGCTTAGATCTGAAATTTCATAAAGAATATCATATTTTAAAGATAGATCTAGGTGAAGAAATTCCTTTTTGCAAGTAGCTAAATCGTAGATCTAAAGCTTGCTCATAAGGTAGTTTCTCCTTTTTTTCGTTCTTTAAAGATTTAAATTCTGCAAGAAAGTGCACATCATATTGGCTGCCCAAAAGGCAAGCCACGATCCCAAGGAAAGCTTGGTTCCTTTTTGCAAAATTAAATTGTTCCTTTTTAACAATTTTTAACTTAATCTTTTTTTTGGTAATTAGTGTGGTGACCCAAAACACTTTTAAAGTGTTTTTGGGCGCATTTGATTTTAATAGCTTGCTGGTTTTTAGCAGATTTAACAAAAAAGAGAAGGAGACTGCCCGTTTTCTGACTCTTGGGCCAACCGGAGCTTCCCGGAGGCTTCCTCCACTGCTGTGCTTCCTTATTAGGCTTGTTGTAAGCTTGTTGTAAGCCTTTGGATCCCAGATAACAAGGACCAAAATGCAGTTAGTTTGCTGATATTGTAACCTTTAATAATAAAGAATCATTTCGAGTAGGCTCTTTCGAGCCCACTCCCCATCCCCCCTGGGGGATCCGCGTCCGTTTCACTTTTTTGCACTTTTTCCCGTTTTTTGCTCCAGCTTAGTCTTGTCCTGCATGATTGTATACTTTGATCATATTTGTCATTATTCCATATTTGAAATCAAAGTAATACTAATACTTACCCCACGAATCCTCGATTGAACCGAAAGGAGAAAGGGGATTGTGGTAGGATTAATTAGAAAACATGTGGTGTGTGTTTTTGCTTCTATTTTCATTGTTACTTTTCACAAGCAAATAGTAAAATTAATCGCTCCTTGATTTCTTGATTGAGGTCCACTTGGACCGAAAGAGATTCTCGGAGGGTCTTTTTTTTAACAAGAAAACGCTCTTAAAATTTACTAAAATTTACAATACTCCAGTGTGTATGCTCTGCACTTGGCTGCAGTTCGTCCGATCAGTCAAGCTGCATCAAAAGCAACGGGAGTGACTAGAATAATTAGGATTCACTTTCCCAATTAACCAGCGCAGGAAAAAATATAACGCCTCGATTAAACTGTAAACGGTGGCAAAATACCCAAAGGAAGTGGGAACTACTGGACAGTGACCTCGAGGCGCCGATCTTTGTTACATCCTAGCGGGTGTATTACGAACATAGTCTCAGATACTCCATCCAGCCCACACATTCCTTGCGGGTAGCCTTAGGGGTTGTTACTTTTGGACATACTCCAAGTACCCCCTGGGTATATCTGGAGTCCCCCTCGCCTAATTTAATTCAGTCATTTTTTCACATTGGTTTAAAACGTACCAAGATACAATTGCACAACATTCACTCCAGCACTTGCAAGCACTTTTAATTATTTTCGGCTCCATTTAAGGCACTGGTCAACTATTTATTTCTTTCAATCTATACGTGATTGGGTGTCGTATCGTGCTTATTTGTGATTGTCTCATCATGTTATCTATTGTTTACAGTTGTTAAATCAAAACTCCTAAAAACCTTACTCATTTAATACCATCATCATCTAAGTAACCAGCCTTAGTAACTTGTAGGGTCTACCCCCCTTGGCTTTGTTAGGAGTTTGCCTAAACAGAGGAGTCAAGAACAAGGTGTCAACCTTGACTCGAGACTTGCCCCCATGGGCACACCGAGTGGCTTGAAGATTTCTGCCACGTTCCCCCCTAGGTGTGTGAAAGGCGGCAACAGGTTTGAAGATGAGAAATAACATTTTATTTAAAAAATTAAAGTATTAAGAAAGTTTTCTTTAAATGTTTCTTTGTCTAGGCATGGCATGTCTCGATGTTCATTGTGGATGGTTTTACAGAACAGATACACACATAATGGATTTTCTTTCTACTGTATGGTCAATAACTATGGAACATGCCATTTGAAGATAACTATTCTATGCAATTATATGGTATTTAATTGAATTTTACTATGTGGTGGTCTGTCATAGTCCCCTTTCTTGGGCTGCCTTTGTGGTGGTATGCTTTTTGTTTTGCTATTTCTAAAATTTCATTGGTTTTATCAGCATGCTTTAAGAATTGTAATTTGGGATAGCAAAGATGGTTGAAGTGACACATTTAATTCCTTGACCCACATATTTTATTTTGCTCAATTTCTACTGATTGTTTTGGGTCAGCTTCTAGGATTTTATCTTAGGAGTTCCTCTGAGGGTCTCAGTGGCCTTTAGGTTTTAGTATTGTAACAAGATACATTTGCTTGTAGAGATTGATAGATTGTAGATAGACACGCACAACCAGCATCAGAAAAACATGTTGTATAAAATTTAACTTATATAATGTGCCAATGTTTAGACACATCAAACTTAGCCTAGTTGTTACTGGTTACCCTATTGGCTCTAAGCCTAGCATGTACATAGGCGGCAACCTCCCCAAATAAATAGCAAGAAGATATAAGGGGAAAATAGTAACAAGAAATATATTAGAGCTGAGGCATTGGGCAAAGTGAGCCCTAAATAATGCATATTCCTTAGAAGCTAATATTGGGAGGACTCTGGATGATTTCAGACCTAACAATTTATTGTGATAGCACAACTTATGAACTTAATTATCTGAATCTCAACTGAAATTTGGACGTTAGAAGTTTTTATGGTACCAAATATTTGGTTGTTTCAAAGCTTTCCAGCAACCAAATTGAATCCAAACGGGATTAAAACCTAAATTACTGAAATGAGAAAGGCGATCATTGTTTGGCTGGGATTTTAAAAAAAATGAAAACCCTAAAAAACCTTTTCTGTCCATTTCTTGAAACTTTTTTGAGTCATTACATGTATGGGATGGGTTCCACTTTCCATACAGGAAACATTGACCCCAAGATTTATTTAAGGTATAAAAGATAATTGAAAAGAAATAAATAAATAAGAAAGACAAACAGACAAAACCAATGGTCGTGATCTCCTTTGTATTTTTATCATGTGTTATTTGAATAGTATGTTGCCCATGGCTGAAAAATGAAAGAACAGTTTTAGGAAAAAACATTTTCTTAGACGTTCAAGTAGTGTTGAACATGCTCACTTTTAAAACTTTCACCATAGCAGAAACATTTGTGGACCTTTCAGCCTTGGGTGTTTTGAAGGTCTGTAACAATTCACATGGAATATTTAATGCAAAATTATACTTAATGGCAGTGCCACCACAAAATCTGCAGTTTCTTTAAAATGACTAGCCACTGTGGTTGGGCAGACACTAGGTCCATCTATCACCACTAAACCTACCCTATATGATATCTAGTCTTGCCAGAACTAGATAAGGTTGCCCATGCTAGGCAAGTCTGCATGACAATTTAGCCTTCCCAATGGCGATCTAAAGGTTGGCTCATGGGATTTTAGTATTTTACATGCAAACACTAAATTTCCTTTTTGACTTGTTGACAAGGTGACATTCTTTGATGTCTTGGTACATTGCAGAGAAAGTTTGTTCAATCTTATCATATCTGATATAAGTACTAGAATTTCTATGGCTAGGTTGCCCTCACTAATGAGTTTTGATGCTTTTAAGCATAATTTTGCAAGATCTTGTACAATAAAAGGTATGTTTCATAAGATAAGATGAGATAATTTTATTAATTTAATAGGAAAATGAAGATTGTGTTTACCGTTTAAGAAACAGTTTTCTTTAAATGGTTTGCAAGTTAAACATGTTATTAACTTATCTGATATATTGATGTCTCTGGGGACTGCTTGTCTATACTTTTTTGCAGGCATAATCTGGCAAATGATACTCACAACACCAAGATTAAACTAGAAGTTGTTGGTACAGAAGGTCTTGATATGGTATGGTTATTCTTTTGTCATTTGCCATAATTAGTATTAGATAAATAGATTTTTCTGGAGAATCATTTGGTTTCTTGTATTTAAATGTTTAAAATTACTTTCTGGTGTAGTTTTTTAATCTGATTTATCACTGGACATACATCAGCCATTTTTTGATATAATCCCGGTGATTCTATCCTTTCTCCCCTTCACTATTCTCTCTTTTCCTTTAGGGAGGTGTGAAGAGGAGCTTGCAAAGAATGAAGAGATTCTTAAATATTTGCCAACACAGACAACAGATTTATTTGTAAATTCATTGGCATATATTCTTTGTCTGCATTGCCATTTCATGGCATATATAGTATATAAATTGGAAACTTGTTTTGTTATTCAATACTCTGCAAGACCGTGTGGCGTTTTTTCATGGTTTTAAAGGCTAGAATGAGTTGGCTGATCTCTGATCGCATTTTTGACATAGGCTGCTGGAACAGAGTCAAAAACTAATGACGAGCCCTTTGAAGCCATGGACTATGAAAGTGGAGAGGAGGATTTACGGCGTGAACATTTTGCTTCTCCAATAAATGCTTCTCAAGCATGTGATTCCCATATTTTGACAGGAGTTCAAACTCGGTTGCAACCAACAGATACTATAAAGCCCATAGAGCAAGGTGACAATGCTCCAGGAATATTACCACCTTCAATTTCCACTGTAAGCACCAGCACTCGCCCAACTTCAATTAGCTGGACATCGTCTTTGAACTCCATGTCATCAGCAAGGCAGGTTTCCATTTCAGTACCAAATCCTCTTCCAGGGCCAAATGCATCTGGTCTACAATTTCCAGTTCCAACTTCTAATTCACCTATAAAGCAAGGTGGGCCTTATTCTATAACTGTACAGGCCCCAGACAAACAAGGCTTTCAAAATCATATTAAGGGACCTCAAAATACACCAGGGAATTCTTGATTATTCTATATCCTTTTGCAATTTAAAACACAGGTTTCCCTGTATAATGATCATCTAATGGCATCCCCTTGGTCACAATGTGCTTGGCATCAATTAAGAAGCTAATTATACAGACTCCAGAGAATGCTAATTGGTGATGTACTTTATTCTACTGTATTGTGTTTGAAGATACTCAAAATTTACTAAAACAAATGGAATATTGACAACCTAGGAACATTCTATCATATGTCGCTTTTCTTAGACTATAACATGGGCAGCTATAACGGGTGGCATTTGGCGAATAAGATCTATGGGGTCAATCTTGGAGTAACCTTGAGTTCCGTTTTTTCTTGTCGAAGAAACTCAACTTGTAATTACATTTCATGGTGGTCCACTAACCATCCCCTTGTAAACCTGGAGTTTCTCAGATTGACGGGTGTAGAAAAAATAAATTGTGTTTTTGTTGGAAATTAGAGTGCATATGATGAACTCTCATCAGCGTTCCTGGTCACAAATGCAATAATTCATCTTGGAAAAATGCCCATATAAATATGGGGTTATGGATCATCTTCAGTGTGATATGTGAACTTCATCATCCCTTCACGTTTCATTCTTCAACGTGCACTTCCTTTGCTTCTCTCATACTTACATGTACATTACCTTCATTACTCATCCTTCCATGTCTTTTCACTCTATGTTTGCTCGCTTGTTTTGCTTATATATACATTTTGGTTAATCTTTCATGAATTTAGTGCTTTTGGGTTGTGCTGCCACAAAATAGGGTTTAATTTCATTTTGTTGTTTGTTCATTTCTTTTCATCTTGGCATAATCAATGAAAATATTATAATTAATGAAATAGAAATTATTATAATTAATGAAATAGAAATTGGAGACAATTTACTTCCCTCTGTCAGATTGTAACCTATGAGAGTAAAATATTCTTTGTTTTTGGAAATGCCTTTTGTTTACATGGAGGGACCAGAATCTCTGTTTGTGTAACTATTTGGCACAACGTCTCTTCCTGTACCATTAGGCACAACGTCCATATGTGTACAACTGGTACAACAGTGCAAACACGATCTTTTAATTGCTTTAACACAACCCTTTATCAGGTGGGGCATGGTTGCCAAGATTCAAATTTCTTTCACCGCAATGGTAAGTTATGTATTCCATAATGTATCTAACACTTCCGCTGACATATATGGGAATAATATTGGGAAGTCCACTGATTTATTTTTGTTAATCTGTGTTCTAGGGTTTGGATTGTGCTTCTCTTGATAAAATGGGTAACCATACCCTTGTTATTCCGTGTCTAGTTCTACTAGTCAGAGTTTGGAACTTTCCTATAATAATCTACTCTATGTATCAAGGATTTCCACCTTTCAAATACCCCTGGTTTCTGCAGTATTTGTTGGAGGATTGGATCTTACCGTAAGTGATAATATTTAGATTTGCTTCAACAAATGGCCTGAATCTTTATACGTAACCTTCATTTATTTTTCTTAGAGAGATGACCCTATTGTGAAAGCCCAACTTGCAAGGGAGACTCAAAGCGATATGGTTTTGCTTTCTACTATGAGACTTTGGGAGTTTCATGTAGTATTTTTGTCATGAAAATAAACTAGAACATTAATATTTGAACCCTAGATAGGGTTGAGATGCAATTACACACAATAACACTAGAAGTTCGAGAGGTATTTTTTTTCCAAAAACTCAAAAAAACTAACAATAACCTAAAAGCGGAGGTCTTTTTTTTCCAAAACTCTAAAAACCAACAATAACCGAAAAGCCTATGTTTTGTCACAAGTAATCAAGGTGACTTTATTACAAGGGTAAGCCTTATATTATGACACCCACTTTGTAGACTTACAACATTGAAAACAACACTTATTTAAATCAAACACATGTTGGACTCACGATTGTCGTTAGACCAAAACCCGTAGGTGTTAATTTCCACCACAATCGTCAGAGTTAAGATCTCGGGAGACGATTAGTCCATGTCACAAAACTCACGGAGATCGTTGAACCCAATGTCCAACAATCTTCCCCCCAATGCGAGCCGGGTGAGTTTCGAACCCTTGACTTGTTGCTTTGATACCATTTATTGGACTCACGATTGTTGTTAGACCAAAATCCACAGGTTTTAATGTTCTCCACAATTGTCAGAGTTAGGATTTCGGGAGGCGATTAGTTCATGTCACGAAACTCACGGAAAGCATTGAACCCATTGTCCAACAACACAAACTAAACATAACCAAATATTTTTCAAAAACTGTTTTCTTTGAAAATAGTGCTTGGACCAGGTAGAACCCCATGAAGTAGCCTCATCACCCTTGTAGAAGTGTAGTTCTCAAGTCAAATTTCCAAGTTCCCACCTCTCCAAACTCCTGAATTATGAATCTTTTAAATTATTGGACAACTATCCATGTTAAGCTAGATCCACATAATTTTCAAGATCCACGGACTCCTTAACTATCTTGGTAGCTATACATGCTAAACTTTATCTATGTTAGTTCCTTTCTTGGCTTCAAAATGTGAGCTTCTTAAAATGCCAAAAATTCAATTTTCTTTATTAAGGTAATCACCACTGCATATTTGATGGATCTTAAATAATAACTACATTAGATATAATATCACTCAAAATAGCACCTTTGACCAAGGTCATAGATCACCGCGTGATGAGTGGTAAGTACAGGAGAACCTAGTGTCCATAGTCACCACATCCTAACTCCTTAGCACTTCAGGTCAAATGATATCTGTAGAACAACTCACCTTTCCCAAAAGACCTGTAAGCTCCACATTATACAACTTTGAAAACTTTCTAGAGTTCTTGTTTTTTAATAGGCTAAATTTAGTGATTGTTTTTACCCTTGAAACGAAAAGTGGTGCTACTAACATCACTTTTTATTGGAGGAGCTAAAATTATTGCCTTTTTAAAACCGATCAACCATGGGCGAAGCCATTGCAACAAAAACTGTAAATTGACTTCTGAATTGAAAAATGGTTCTCCTAGAATCATCCTCGTTTTTATTTGAGGTGAAAATTACATCTTGTTTGAAGCTCTAGCATTATCATTCTCGTTTTTATTTGAGGTGAAAATTACATCTTGTTTTAGGCCTTAGCATTATGAACTAATGGTGCTCCAATTAAAACCCTAAAATTGCGCTTCCAAAATCACTTGGAATCACCATGACACTGCCATTTTTTTGGGGCTAAAATTACAACTCATTTGAAACCGCGACCCTAACGATGCGTTACAATGAAAATATCAAAATCAAATCTTGAATCGAAAAGAGATGCTACAAGTAACACCATTTCTTTCGTCGGATTAAACTTACACGCATTTATAAAACCACTAACTGAAAGTATATTTAATTTTTTAAAAATCATTATAAAAATAATATAAAAAAATTCTAATAAGAACTTGTAAAATTTTGAAAATAAAACAAAATTTGTAAGAAAAAATTAATCTTTAAAATATTCGAAATATTTAAAATTATAATACTAGTAATAAGACATTAAAAAAAATTAAAAATATAAGAAAACATTATAAAAAAATTAAAATTAAAGTAAAATAAAAAATAAAATAAAAAAAACGTTATAGTAAGATATAAATTAAAATATAAAAACTTAGAAAACATTAAAAAAAAAATCAAAATCAAATAAATATTAAAAAACCAAACAAACAAATCACATGGTGTGGAAATGGGAGAGGAGTGAAGTGTGGTGACAATCTTTTAGAATTGAGTCGTCATCTCCACACCCCTTCCCATACTCCCCTCCCCTTTCCACCCACGACCTGCCACTCCACTCTTCTCTTCCCCTTTCCACCCACTTGACCCCACACTCCACTCCACTCTCCTCTCCTTTTCATCAACGTGACCTCTCCCCTCTTTATATTTTTCAACAAAAAGAAAACTCTAGTTCTTGATATTCCAAAAACTCTATTTCTTGATATTCCATAGAGTCAAAGAAAACAAATCCACATGCTTCTTTAAACATATTTAATAAATAAAGATGTTTCACAGTTTAGAAGCCACTCAAAAGATCCAATATGATAAAAAAGCCTATTGACTATCTTTCATATGAGACTCAAATATAACTTGTAGATCTATCAATCGAAACAAGGATTTCACAATAAGAGCTAATACCAAAACACAAAGAAAATAACGACAGTTCCTGAAAATACAGACATCGCAACATATCAGAGACATACTAAGAGAATCATTGAGTACCTGAATAAACACAATACCATTAATAGAGACAAACTGAAGCAATCCCCAAAGAGCCAATAATTTAACTCTAGTATTGGTTCTCGATCCACAACTCATATAGTCTACAATTATGGTCTTTATTAATTCTTAAGAACATCCATGAACCACATTCACCCATCTGTGCTACTCCATAAAAGTATCCAACTGCAGTATGAAAAGAGATAGAAGGGGTAGAGATCTATTGAAGTCTTATTTTTTTTCACTGTGTAAAATTCTCTATAAATTCCCAGTATTCTCGTACCACTAACATAAACATTTGGAATTGTCCAAAACAATAACATAATTTCTTGTTCGCCAAATGCCCCAACATATAAATACAGGAACAAGCTTGTGGTTGTGTACCTTCTCCCTAAAGCCCAAAATCATCTTCAATAGGAAAAGTACCCCAATCCTGAAAAATATGTGAATCATCAGTGGTTTCCTTCCAAATTTTTTTGCAAAAAGAACATTGGAGGAAGAGATGATTGATAGATTCACATTCCATTTAG
This sequence comes from Pseudotsuga menziesii, assembly GCA_001517045.1. Classification (NCBI taxonomy): domain Eukaryota; kingdom Viridiplantae; phylum Streptophyta; class Pinopsida; order Pinales; family Pinaceae; genus Pseudotsuga; species Pseudotsuga menziesii. The sequence goes on from LPNX010649539.1 coordinate 326,027, forward strand.
TAAAGGATACAAAAGTTCGGTTCAGTCCATCCTCACCTAACCAGTTCATCCCAAGTCAATTTACAATTTTCTAAATAGAGCAAAAAAAAAACATTTAAGTTTCAAAGGGATGTTCCATCTCCATAATTTACTATACCACCACTTATTCTCACTAGCATAATTCAAATGAGAGATAGCAGCATAAGTAGATTTTACACTCTCTTAAGTCATCTTCATCATTTAATCTGACGCCAGCTCTGTTTAAGGAATTAATATATATAGTCCATTCCATTGCCCATTGTCCCAGAGTACCGAAGTCCTCGACAAACAACCAATAAGAACCATAATACCTCAACGATTTAGGTCTTCTAATATTAAATAGAGTATAGAAACCAAATTTCACAAGAATAACACCAATTTCCAATTCTTTTCAAAACTTTCTCAACCAATCACATTTAATCAACAATCTTGTAATGATTAGGCTTCAAATAATAACCTCGGTATTTAAAACCACCCTCAATATGATCGGGCCTAAAGGGGAACAATGATGCAATCCATGAAAAAGTGCCTTCAGAAACAACATTTCTCAGAAAGAAAGTTATGTTTGAGCTCGCCTCCATACTAGTAGCATCACAAAATAATGAAATAATCTTTGAGAAAGTAACCCAATCAATCATCCATAGTACCTCTACCAAATAAAACCACATCATCAACAAAAAACAAATGTGTGATAAACTGAGTAGATGCAAGTTTGATACCTAACAATTTGACTTCATTCTTAACAACAGTAATCATTCAATTGAGACCTTTAATAACCAACACAAAAACTAGAGGGGAAAGTGGACATCCTTTCATGAGTCCCTTGGAACATTTAAAGAACTTTGTAGAACCTTTTACAAGGACAACAAAATATGCATAAGAGACACACGACATGATCAAATCAGTAACTGCCAATGGAAGACCAATCTAGAGGACTATCAGTCTTAAAAAACCCCAATTCACTCATATGCTTTAACTAAATCCATCTTAAGAATTAATGCATCCAATTTTTTAGTCTTGATGGAATGAATACACTCTTGACTAACCTCAATGACATCTAGAATTTTTCTATTTTGCCAAGAGACTAAATTGTTCCTTAGTTAACACCTCAACCAGTCTTGGTTTAATCCTATTGGAAATATTAGATTACAAAGAGGAAATAATTTTTGTAATAATATTATAAACAAGATTACAAAGAGACAAGTATGTAGTCAATAAAGGCCTCAGGTTTGTTACATTTCAGAATAAGAGTAATAAAAGTAGAGTTAAATGCTCCTAAAACATATCCCCAAAATCATGATTGTTCAACCACATCCAACATATCCTTCCTTATCAAATCAAAGAAAGCAATGAAGAATTCCATAGGCCAACTATGTGGTCTAGGGCTTTGTTACATACATAAATAAGTATAAATAATTAAATAGTTAATAAGTAATAATTAATAGTCAAGGGACACACCTATTGTCCTCGTGACCAGTCAATGCTCATAAAATCACACCATCACCACAGTCACCATGATCATTATATCATCTATCTATTTATTCATATATATATAAGAAAAATTGGAAGACAGATTTGCTTCTTTTAACTTCTGACCCAAAACCAGATTCGGTTCTTGACATACATTGGTATCAGATCCTGCTCGGCTTTCGACTCTCTCTTTCTCTATCTAACGTTTTCGCTCCATTCCTTTTCTCCACCACTCGCTTTAAAAAATCCCATTACTCTTCTTCATCACTTTCATCTCCGCCTTCATCCCCCATCCATCGAGTTCCCATCTCCGTGTTCTCCCTTTCCACTTGCACCCACCCTATCATCTTCCCAAAACCCTGCGCATCTGGTCTCCCCCCTACCCCCACTCTTCACACGCTTCCATCTCTCCTTCGCGTTCACATCACAGTCACACCCTTCAATCAATCCTCCACTCCCACGCATCTACACTCTTGCCTCTGCATACAACTCCTCTCCCGCAACACTCTCTGCGCTCCCTCCACCCCCTAGCTCCATCACACGCCTCATCTTCTTTCCTCTGCTTCGACCTGCTCATCCCACACGACCTCATCCTCACTCCCTCACGTGCCCCCAAACCTCGCTATCTCCACACGCTGCACTTCCACCTGAGTTGTGAAGTTCCATGTTTCCTTCTTCCCTCCACCTCATCCCCGTACCACTCCACCTTGCCTTCTCTCCACATATCCCTACACAAAGAAAACAATTTTTAATAAAATATATATATTATCATTATATAATATTTATTTTTATTAAAAATTCTTATTCAACCTTATATATATGTGTATACTACAATAATATTATTTTATAATCATTATCATATTTATATATTTATTTATTTTTCACAATTACCTTTACAAGTTAATAATAATAATAATATTTATTATTAATGATTAACAATTAGATTAACTTTTTTTTTTGGTATCTGGGGGAATCGACAATTAACCGGTTTCGTACTCCTGTGACACAGGGTCGATTTCGACTGCTACCACTATAACCTCCAGGAGGGTACGTTGACCCCCACAACGCACCCTCAAGGCTGCAACGAGGTTTGAACCCATGACTTGCTTAATAACCCGTACACTTTAACAAGTGCACGGTTGCTAACTGGTCTACACCTCGAGGGGTAATTAGCTTAAACCTTAGTTATCACTATCACCATCTTTTAAAGCCAAAATCAAATTTAAACACTCACCTAGATATTTGAAGCATGACAATGGAATTAGAAAAAATGTTTAAGAAATTGGATGTCATAAACGAGAATAAAAAAGGGTTCAACGCCAATTTAGACGCTTCCATGAAGATGATGAAAGAGGAGAAGTCTAAAAACCACTGCAAGCGACAAAGCAGTTCAGACATGTTGGTTGCTTTAGCTTATAGTGCCGTATCACCATCCTCGTTGTGTCCAAAAGATTGGGCCGCACCTGATGACGATGATAACAGTTTCGAAAAGAAAAAGATTTAAAGTTATCTCCCATGGAATTGAAATGGGTAGAGGTTACCTTGATGAGAGTTAAGAAAGTATTGTTGACAAGGATAGAAAATAAGACATATGCCTAGAAGATGATGAAGATAAAATAAGGGAATCCATGATAGAGACCGAAGAAAAATACGACAACAACAAGGTGATAGAGCCTTTGTCTACATTAGATCAATATCTACTAGTTGCAGATTATAAAGCTACCGTGATAATGGACCAATAGTAGCTATTGGCATGCTAGATACAATCCAAAATTCTCTTACTAACCACCACAATGAAACTAATGATAATACTATATTTGGAGAGAACAAAGAGCATGAAAAAGCACTTGCACATTGTTCTCAACCAATTTTGTTGGATAAAGCTATTGATCTTATTGATGAGTTGGAAGCCATGTCCATATAAAAGCTTGCAATAGAAGACGACAACGTCAAACATACATAACTTCAATTTTCCCCAATGAATATTGGAAGGAAACTCTAATAGTTAAGAAATTCCACAAACTGCACCAACAACAAGAAGCAAGCAATATCTACTTAAACAGGGTGGAAAGACTAGTCATGGTTCTATAAACACAAATGTAGATAGTGATGCAAAACTAATGTCTTTTCCAAGTGTAGCTTACTTTCCAAATGATGGTGAATATGATAATGGGCCTAATGTTGGTAAGCCAGATGCCATAGAAGCTATTACATCCACGTGGTCAAGAAATACTATTGAGCAAGTTACTACATATGAACAACATTTATGTTGCTACATAATTGAAGCTTTGGACAATCATATGGAAATCAATAATGGAGGTCCTTAAAGTTCCTTCCAATAAAAAATCCATGAAGGCTACGATTCAGAGGAAACCAGTACAAGACCTAGAGACTTCTAATCAGATTGATGTTGGTTTAGATGCACGTTTTTTCAAACTCCAAGCACTTAAAGATGGCCATCACGCTGATTTCCAAGATCGAAGAGTATCTGTTAAAAATACCTCCATCATTGTGACATTCAATGTCAGATCCACAACTAGTGCGAAAAGTGGAAGTAATGAAGGCCCACAATTGTTCATATACATGGAATCCAAAAGATGATATGGAAAACTAATAATTACAAGTTACATCGTTTCAAAAACACACCACTCAAGCATAATTGATTAAAACACACAAGTCTAGGCTCACATCCAGAGAAATGAACAAATCCATAATACACATCTCAAGTCACCACTTCAACGCAAATCCATGATAAAGTTGATGTCAGTGACATCATCTTTGAGGAAAAAGCTGACCTAAAAGGGGGTGGCAATGTTACATACATAAATAATACATAAATAAGTATAAATAATTAAATAGTTAATAAGTAATAATTGATAGTCAAGGGACACACCTATTGTCCTCGTGACTAGTGAATGCTTATAAAAGCACACCGTCACCAGGATCATTATATATATATATATCAACTAAAATACCACACAATCTTTCTCTCCCAAACACATATTTTCTTGAATTAATACTAAATTAGGTTTTGTATTCTCAAACGACCTCCCAAGAGAACAAGATTTTGGGGTGCCCCCAATACCCCTAATGTTGAAGGGAATCATAATCATTTATCACTATTATTCATGGGAACTAAAGCTCTAAGGGCCCGCAAGTTAGATATCATAACAACAGATGAGTTGGTCAAAGAAGAATCCTTCAATCTAGTAGAGAGGGGAATTTACTCTCTAACAAAAGAAGCACCATCACCCTCTACAACTCTAGTTTTATGTTGCCTTCCTTTTTTTATCCTTATTTCTAATGGTGACATTATGGTGTTAGATGGAGCTGATACGGGTAACATCAGGTTTATTTGAATGCTTATTGGAATATATAGTGAGAGGGGTCTTTACCATAATGTCTTTATAATATGGGGAATCCCCATATATAGAATTTGAAACCCTGGAAGAATACAGAGTGAAAGATTTTGGAGTTCAATCCTAGCTCGGTTTCAAGTCAAATTTTGTAATAGTTTAATGCCCAACCCAATTTATCAGCGTGCTGCAAATGAGTTGCATTTTCACCAAAATTTCAGACTTAGAAACATAAGATGAACTTCACATTTTCCAGGTAGAAAATTAAATAGAATGCACACACCATGAAAATTTCAAACAAGTATTTTTCGACAAATTTCCTTGGCAAAACCCAGAATGGGAAAACTTGTTTGAGACAGTGATTTTAATTTTTATTTCTTAGAATGAAAGTTACAACAAATAATGAAATTTCCAAGATGAGCTTATCTCCACCAAGAACTCAACAAACTGCCTCGAACTGTGTGCAAATGCTGCCTCAAAATATGTGCATACAATATCTAGAAAATCATTCCAATTAAATGTTGTGTACGACCTGACTATACTAGCTTGTAGGACCTTCGATTCTCACACCCATAATAGTTTTCTTCTTCTCAGAATTCCTGCCCACTGATTTACTTAACTGTTGCCTCGAATTCTGTGCCAAGGCTGTCTTGAAATTTGAGCCAAAAATTATGGGAAATCGTGCCCACACCTGTACTGAATCAACAATTAAATGTTGATGTACAATTCCTCGATTTGTGTGCTCTCAATCAAGTAATTAATGTTGTAACTCTCTCCTTGGAATTTGTGCACATTAAATGCTAAATATGGTTGCCTCGATTTGCATGCCCAACCTTTCCTTATCTTGCCGTGTCTTGTTGCTCCTCCTCACATGAAGTCGACTTGCTATCTCAAAACTCATTTAAGTGAATGAATGACATGCCTCTTCTCTTTCCTTTTTGTTTGGATGCTTGGGGTGAGTGAAAGGTCATCTATTCCAAGGGCCCAAAATGAATTATATGTTTGAATGAGAATAAAAGTAATTTTAATTCTCTGCATAATTAATTTCACTCACTTCACTTAAATTTATCAAAAAATTACTTTAATATATAAAGTGGAATTAACTTGCTTATCACAAGCCATTTAATGCAAGGGTCATTTTATTTCCCCCTTTTCCACTGACTTAGGCTAAATCACCTAGGGGAACAACTTTCTAGTATAAAAATTTAACACAAAGAGGAGGGTCTGGAACCCCTCCATGCTTATCAAAAGACGCTGTCATGTTCTCAACCTTCCCATAGTTAGAAATCCCAGAAGTATGGATCAAGATAGGAGAAGCACCATCTCGAACACCCTTGACACAGTACAATCCCCAACATCAACAAAACTAGATTTAATAAAATTTGAATGAGAAGAAATATTCATAGAAGGTTGAAAAAAGAATAAGCATTAAACCAATCCCTATCCAAAGCATGAATATTAGACTCAAGGCCTGAAACCAGAACATCGTCCCCAGTTAAATATTACCTATCACATTCTTTTTCAAAGTACTTAATAAAGAGCAATTCGTTTGTTCAGATACCTCCATATAAAGGAGGAGAAATAGGATTTGACATACCTATGTCCAATTCCAAAGGATCTACCGCCAAAGAGGGAAAGGGTTCTAGGCAATCTACATTTACAACAGAAAGATTTCCATCATCAAAATTCTCACGATATGGATAATACATAACCGCATTCGGAACAAAACCCCATCCGACTCATCATAATGCGATTTAGACAAAGACCATGAATACTTAGATCGGATATGGCCAACACCATTTGTTATCACCCTATAATTTTCCTATGGTTGTGGTAGGAAGTCATAGGGGTAACCATTTTAAACCAATCTTTAGACTGTAGTCTAGCCTTATAGTCAGAGAGGGCTCTCTCTTGTCACATAAACATTCACATATACATTTAGCTTTAAATAAGCAGTCAGAAGGCTAGATTCTGATGGGAAACAAGTTTTTGGGGTTCAAAAGAGTGTAAGACAGACATATAGAAAGCACAATTGGGAAAATGGAGTCAAAACCCAAAACATCCAAGGACTTACAAAAAATAATAACTAGTAATAAACTTTACAGTCTGAGGCAAAATAGGTATCAATATTCAACAAAATATATTTTGAGAGATGGTAGGGGGAAAGGAGAAGAATCCCAGTGAAGCAAGAGGCACCTATCGATGGGTGAATCTCTGGCACCACCTTTAGCAAACAAAACAATAAGGATGATAACTAAAATGGAGCATAGAAGATGAATTCCAAAACATTTACGAGAACACGGATAAATACATTATATGATGCAAGGAGCGTTAAACATAGAACAAATTCCTCACATTCAACTAGAAACACATTTGTGGAAATTACACATTCATGGAAATGAAATATACAGAGGAAAAAGCAGACTGAACAATGAACACCGTGATGAATCTCAGATATTCGAGTTATGCTTTCATTAATGAATGGGTCTATCTTGGAGCTGCAAAACCAAGCACACAGGCTTCATAAATGAATATCAAACCCATTCTTCCTCTATTGAGGGTATATTTATAGTTTCATGGGCTCCCGAGACCAACCTCGAAACTGTTGGAATATAATCCGCTAGGATTATACGTTAGTGTACATAATAGGAATATGAATAGTTACATAGGAAGGTGAAAAGGCTGGTTGGAAGATGAATCTCAACCACCATATGAAATGCATAAATGTATGCATTAGCAATGGAATAGAATTGAATTCAGGAGTTATTTACCTAACAGTGGTATCAGAGCGGGTGCCTGCCATAACTCCTGCCTGTACAGTTTGCATTCTGCTGCTATCTGCACCCTGGGATTTCCTCAGTCTGCAGATTGCATGCATTGGTGCATGCGCTAGCTGCTCTAACGTTCATGTATCCATTCGATCCTTTTGTGCTTGCTTTCTTGTCCGTTGCCAAACTGTTGGTTCATTCATTTTCTCTGCCCTCTACTCATCTTGCTCTCTTTGGAGTGTAACGTTTTGCCTGGCGTTACTCCTTCAATTCTCTGCATTTTTTGTGGCTACCTTCAATTCTGTTATTGTGCATGCTCTCATTCTATTGCTATAGATCCATCCACAGTGTTGAGGACCAACACACTCTTCTCTACATCTTGATTCTCTTCCCCACGATGGCATGAACAATCCTTGTATCTAGAGTAAGGTGAAACCTTAATTTATGAATTGAGAATCATATATTGTGTTGCGGGGTGTTGAGGCCTCCTCCACCTGCATTTTTTGGAGTTGCGTCTTGACTGTTGTCTATCTTGGAGGGCTGTGAGTCACTCCTTCCTCACATCCGCGACGAATTGAAGAAATCGTGGCCGCGTATTGTGGAAAGGACACATACTCATTAGAGAGAATTTGAGGTAAAAAATGGGCCTCGTAAGAGATGTACTACAAAAATATAAGATATATTAAAATATTATGCGTTAGGGGTTTTATGGGGTAGGTATATATGACAACTCATCTCCTACACTACTTTTTATGCACAATATAAATAACCATGGTTGAGTTACTTTTCTAAATTGACTATAAATAAAATTAATAAAATAATTCTACAATGATGTGACTAAGATTCATTGTAAATTCCCAAAAAATTAATGTCCTTTAGCATTTATTTGTATTGAACTTGTAAATAAAATTAAACAAAAATGAATTTAATTTATTTTAAAAGTACAATATATATATATATATATATTAGTTTGACATTATGATATTAAATACAATTGAATGAATATATAATTTAAAATTAAAAAACATGAAAATGACAATATATTATTTTATAAAAAAATGTGAAAAGACATTTTTATGAATTATGAGTACCTTACTTGAAAATGACAATAATATTATTTTATGAGAAAGTGAATTGTGAGTACTTTACTTGAAAATAATAATAATATTATTTTATGAGAAAGTGTGAAATGACTTTTATTGTGAGTACTTCACTTTATGACTTAAAAGTACTTGTACCACTACCTTGGTTAACTATGGGTTTTCATCCACCATAAAAAATGTGACAAATAAGTATTCTTAACTCATGCAATGCCACCTCAACCATGGGGGATGATGTTATCTACTAGAATGTAATTGATTGATTTTTATAGTACATTTTGGTCCTTTTGAGGCCCATTTTTGACCTCAAATTCTCTCTAATGGGTTGTGTGCTGCAAGGATGAAATCGACATGAACGTGAAGTTTGTTTCTCAATAGGTTGTTTTGCCGCGAACTTGAGGTGAGAGCTCGTGCCTATGCACTGAGCTTGAATGAGATTTAGTCACAAGAAGCTCTCTTGTATTCAGCTGAGCAGAGGTAAACGTTTTTGTTCGTTGAAATACAAAAACCCGAATTCTCGTGTGTGGAGTTTTTTGGTAAAAAGACGTGAAGATTGTTCTCTTCAACTGCGTAAAGACTGCGTGAAGACTGTTCTCTTCAAGAGCGTGGAGGTAAAATTTTGGTCGTTGGATTACACAAACCCTAATTTCTGCCCTAAATCTATGCGTTGGAGATTGAATGAAAGGTCTGCAAATATTTTTCCCTGTGAGTGAAGTGTGTATGATAGGAATTGTTGTATGAGTTATGATGATGTGTATTTGATGAGCCCGTACTTGATGTATAAGCCACGAATGATAAGTTGTTGCCTATGAGCCATGATTTTTGATGAGTCGCGACTGCTATGAATTTGATGCTGCGAGTTTGAATTTAACCTTGGAACATTGCTGGGACATCCTTCAGCTGTCTGCAAAGGTTCATTTATGTCTTCCTAGAGATTTCTAGACTAAAAACCAATGCACAGTGAGATAAATTTGGATAATCAAAGTTATAGTTTTCTGGAGTTTAACAAACGAACCTGTGCAGAGTTCTTTTGTTTGTTTGTTTCATAAATATTTATAGAATCTCTTTGGCTAAGCTGTTGTACTATGAATATTGTTGGCGAAATATTCACGCCATTACCAATTGCATGAAGACCCTGAAGGTTGCGTTCTAATTTCTATCTTCTGAAGCTGCGAATTGATACTGAATTTCTTCTCCCTGAATTGCTGCAAACTGAAGCTGCGATATTGTCATTGTATCACTTTAAAACTTGAAGTTGAGATATTAAGATTGTAAATCACCTTGGCAGAGACTGTAGACCTGCAAGGTTATTGTTTTTTTTTCTTTCTATTATCTCATTCTCTTTGTCATATTAAGTTCATTATTGTAAATTACACTAGCAGTTGCAAAAGATGCAATCTATAGCATCTGTAGTTGGTGCCA
>LPNX010649539.1:342542-390134 GCA_001517045.1 Pseudotsuga menziesii
ATGGCAGACCCGAGTTAATTCTTATACGTCGCACCAACAAAAGACCCACCGTGTTGGCCCTTTCGGCAACAACCTGCGCGCAGGTTGCAGTCTCACCCGAAACAGCAATGGGGTGCCGCAGAATCAGGTTTCTGCATGCAGAGAGGGGTATTACTGTACCTTAGCCTTTAAAAGCAATTATTAATCAACACTTGTAAATTTATCATTCATTCACATATGACTTCGCAGCGCAATAAACAAACTAAACTTGCATAACCCACTACGAGGAATTCACAGCGAAGCTTATTACTAGCAGTGATCTTATGTTATCAGATGTATTCAGTTTAATGCATGAAAATAACAGAAACAGAAACAACACAATAAAACCACGACACCAAATATAACGTGGTTCACCCCCAGTGTAGGGGCTACGTCCACAAACTGCGTTTTATTCCTCTTTCCCCAAAACCACAGTCGATCTGCGCACTCAGCTGCAGATCCCTTCAGTCCTTAATAGCCGCGCACACAACAGCAGGCTTCTGCGCACACAGCTGCAGATCTTTCTTCCTTTTCTTACAAAAACCCTCTGCGCACACAGCTGCAGAGGTCGTCCACGCACACAGCTGGGACTTATCCTTTCCTTACAAAAACCAACCTTACTTCGCCTTATCTTTCTTTACATCAAAAAGCCTAACCTTTCTTCTTTACACAGGCGCTTATTTGTACTGCGCATTTTTACAAAACCATGGTCTTAAACCATGGGCACCCAAAAACCCTAAACCCTGGATTTAAACCACGGGTTTATTACAAAGCAGAGGGTTTTGACTTACCCTGACACCCCTAAGACTATTTTGACCCATAACTCCGCTTACAAATTTTCTAATTAACCGCGGAGTTACCCAACATGGAGTATGCGCCCCAACAGATAGTAGGTAGTAGAGTGGCCCAATTGTATATGATATTTGGAACAAAACTCCACCATATTCTTTGACTTGAAAGTAGGAGCATTATCAGTGATTATATTCCTCGGAACCCCAAATATTGACTGGATATGCTCCCCCAGAAATTGCATGATCATTGTCTCAGTAGCTTTTCTTGTGGGGATGGCCTCAATCCATTTGGTAAAATAGTGACTGGCAGTAAGGATCCACCTGTGCTGTCTCAAAGAAGAAGGATTTATTTCTCCAATAAAATATAGCCCCCATTGCTGGAAAGGGGCTTCGACCTGTATGGGTTTTAAAGGAAATGGAAATAGTTTCTTTATCCCCTCAAAGATCTAGCATTTATGTTAGGCATCAAATATCTTGTGTGTATCAGAGAAGATGGTAGGCCAATAAAACCCTGCCCTCATGATTTTTTTACAGTGGCTTTCCAATAGTGATTCCCTCCACATTCCCTTGCATGGAATTCCTCAATGAGCCTTTTTGCCTCTTGGTCATCCACACAGTTCAGCAACACCCCTCCTGGCTCCTTCCAATACAATTTTCCCTCTAAGATGAAAAATCTAGATGCCTTCTGATTGAGGAATCTAGCCCTTGTATTTTCCATACCCTGTGGGGTGTTGGGATTATTAATCCTCCCTTGTCCAATTTGATCATATGTCTAAATCGGGAGTCCATCCAGTCTATTATTAGTCACTAGCACCATTGGGTCCACTTGGCCTAATTGGGGCACATGTTTTAGTTACTAAAGTGTGGGGAACACTAATTGAGGCCTACTGCCACTGATTGCACCTGATTGCATCAGTTTAGGAGCCTCCTAGACCAATCCCTACAATTTAGGAGCTAATGGGAGTGCCGAAACCAACCAAGTTTAATTTAGTTCAGTTGATGACTAGTCAAGCTAAGTTAGGAGTTGATTACATTCAGTTCTATTCCTCTACATTCAATTAGTGCTAGGTTTACATGATTGCACTCAAGAGGGGTGCATTTCTCACCTACCACAGTCAGTTAGCCTTAGTCAACACTGAATGTAACACTTGAGTTGTGTTTTAGAGCTCCGATGAACTCCGGTTATGGTTTAGACAAGGTCAATTAACTATTGAGTCCTCCGATAGTGATTTAGACAAGGTCTTAGTTACCTAAAGTCAAGTAGAGTCTATCAATTCGAATTTCCTCACATGGATTCGAATTGCATGTGGCTATTAAAGCCATTGTACTTCATCGTAATTATTATCTAATTACTCTTTTATTAATGAAAAGCATTCACAGCTGCAAGCCATTTTTGCACTGTTTCATTCTTCAATAACTGAGTAAATTATGTGATCTATCCCGTGAGTTGTGTGTTTATCCACAGATCTATGTGCTCAATTTAATATGGTATCAGAGCCTTGGCAAACAAGGCACTTCTCCTCCTCAGATCTTCTATTGGATCATTTTTGAGCAAAATTGCTCCTTCTAGCTCTGCACCAGAAGCAGAAGGTTTACCACTTAATACCCCAAGTTAAGGAATTGTTGATCAAGCTTGATCAACTATGCTGGGTGTGATAAAAACTTGAAATGTGTAGGTTGTCGACCTTACTGTGCCTCTTTTGTGTTTTTGCAGGTACAACTTCGAATGGATTCATCAGTTCCTCTTCTCTCTCTATTCTCAAACTATTCAGAATGGAAGAAGAAGATGATTGCATCTCTGATGAGATGAGGTCTCTATAGGGTGTCTATTGGACTCGGTAAAGAGTGTTTTAGTGAGAATGACTAGCTGAATAAATGTGATGGAGCTTTTGGAACAATAGCAATGGGTCTTTTTCCTAGCTTGTGCTACCTCAGTAGATCTATTGAAGACCCGAAGGAACTCTAGACAAGATTGGACAAAACCTTTGGCGTGATTGATGAGGATCATAATAGCACTTTGGAGAGAATATCCAACACCATAAGCACTCTTGATACAAAATTCTTAGCCTCCACTCTCTCTGATGATGTTGTTCAAAATGAAGAAGAAGCATAATCTTCTACATAGTCAATTCGAATTGAAGACAGTCTCCATGCAGTGACTCCTTCTCCTGATGCTCCGGAAGTTCATGAGATCTCTGATATCTCATCTCCTCATATGGCCGAAACAGAAGAATACATTCAAATATTTGATATTGAAGAAAAATACTGCTACACTTCCATGCAAACATTCACCAGTGATTTTCCTTTGAATTATGTGCAAAATATACCAGTAATTGCTTCCGAAAGTGAAGAGAAATTTGATTTTTCTCCCTCTAATGTTGTTGCTGGTGTGAAAATATGTCATGCCTTGGATATTTTGGAAGAAATACCAGATTACTAGAGTGAACCATTCGCTCCCCATGATCTATATCTTCTAGCAAATTCCTGCAGGATTGCATGCACCAAAATTCAGAATTTTGAAGAAGAAGAAAGCTGTGCATCCACCGTCTTGGTTAACCATTTATTTGAATCTGATATTAACCTTATTGGATATGATATGATATTATTTAGATGTGATATGATATTTCTTGGTTTAATATATGAAATTCGCAATCTTTCAGTATTTCTTGTAGCTGGTCTCGTCAACGGTGTGAAGAAACAAGTACCGCAAGTCTCCTGCAAAACTGCTGCTGGGGATTTGATTCCATTTCATAGTTTTGGATCTGTTTTGAACCTATTTAGATATGATTTAATTTCTAATATGATTTTATTTGGTTCATGTTTTAAAATCCAAGAGCTTTCAGTCATGCTTGTAGCTACTCTCACCAATTTCAGTGTGAAAAGTCAAGTACCGCACTTTCTCTTCAAAACTGCTGATGGGGATTTGGTGTTAGTTTCCTCATATGAGGTTGCTGATATTTTATTATGTGATTCATTATCTATTTAAGAATATATATCAGACTATGGAGCTCAAGCATTCACTCTCAACAGTCCCAGTGCTTCTCTACCATTGATCACATGCTCATCTCCTCGGAGAACCGGTAAAGAGGAAGATTTTCTGCATCCGCCTAGACACTTGCTCCTAACACTTGGGGCTGTTCTTTCCACTCATGGTTTTCTGTTCATGGATACAACATATCAGTTTATTGAGTGTTCCTCACATGTTCTAAATCCTCAAGAATATTTTCTCACTTATCAGTTGACTTCAGTTGCTCTACATGGGTCCAGTCTTCATCCGACAACTGTCTATATTTCTGATTTAGTTGAGCATATCATTCTTCTTCCAAAGAAGAATATTCCTCCAGAAATAATGATGGAGAGGTTCACATGCCAGGACCCAGGATACCCGTGCACAGAAGAACCAGATTGATCCTGATTCTACCTGCTTAATTAGAGGGGGGCTTTTTTCCCATGTGGTTTTTTCTTCAGCACCTTGTTTTTGAGCAGTTACTTTACTTTACTTGATGTAATGGGTGACCTATGGTATTAGTTACCAGGGCCCACATATTTCCCAAGTTAGCATTCAGGAGGGGTGTTAGGATTATTAATCCTTCCTTGTTCAATTTGGTCATATGTCTAAATCATGAGTCATGTCTAAATTGGGAGTCCATCCAATCTATTATTAGTCACTAGCACAATTGGGTCCACTTGGCCTAATTGGGGCACATGTTTCAATTACTAAAGTGCGGGGAACACTAATTGAGGCCTACTGCCGCTGATTGCACTTGATTGCATCAGTTTAGGAGCCTCCTAGACCAATCCCTACAATTTAGGAGCCACTTGGAGTGCCAAAACCAACCAAGGTCAATTCAGTTCAGTTGATGACTAGTCAAGCTAAGTTAGGAGTCAGTTACATTCAGTTCTAGTCCTCTACATTCAGTTAGCGATAGGTTTACATGACTGCACTCAGGAGGGGTACACTTCTCACCTACCATAGTCAGTTAGCCTTAGTCAACACTGAATGGAACACTTGAGTTGTGTTTTAGAGCTCAGATGAACTCCGGTTATGGTTTAGACAAGTTCAATTAACTATTGAGTCCTCCGATAGTGATTTAGACAAGGTCTTAGTTACCTACAGTCAAGTAGAGTCTGTCAATTCGAATTTCCTCATGTGGATTCGAATTGCATGTGGCTATTAAAGCCATTGTACTTCATTGTAATTATGATCTAATTACTCTTTGATTAATGAAAAGCATTCACAACTGCAAGCCATTTTTGCACTGCTTCATTCTTCGATAACTGAGTAAATTGTGTGATCTATCCTGTGAGTTGTGTGTTTATCCACAGATTTATGTGGTCAATTTAATATGGGGCCTACAGATGTTGTAACACTAAAATGGTATCAGTGTACCACGGGGATGAGAGAAAATGCTCACCTGCTGGGGGACCTGGCTGTCCCCGAGGATTCTGCTCTTATGTTGACAATTCAACAATCATGTGCAGGATGAGAGAATCACATTTGGATTGGGCCATAAGCTTGGATATTCCTTGACCTTTGATCAATTTTGTGGGATTGATTTCCAGGTTATACTCAAGCAGAACAACTATCCACTTTCCCTTTCATCCATCAGGACTAGGTTGGGTCAGAATATCCTTCATAACACTGGTGGGAACGTGAGCAATGATGTGATAATGTAGTATGTATACCTGGAAATCCTTTAAGGCCTGCACCACGGCATAAGCTTGGTCATCCATGATATTATACTTCAGGGAAGCATCTCTTAGGGTCTTGCTGTAAAAAGAAATGGGTTGTTCATGTCCCTCATGATTCTTCTGCAACAATACCCTTGCCACTATGTGCTCTAAGGAAAATGAAAACATGAGGAAATATTTAGAAAAATAAGGGCTTGCAAGCACAGGTGCTTCAGAGATAACCTTATTTATGTCTTCAAAGGATTGTTTGGCTTCGGGATTCCACTTGATTTCTTTATCCTTTTCCAACATATCAATTATATATTTCACTATTTATGCAAAGGCAACAATAATTCTTCTCAGAAAATTTAGCTTTCCCAGAAAAGATTGAACCTCGACTTTATTCCGAGGGAGCTCAATTTCGCTGATCGCCTCAACCCTCTTTGGATCTATCCTGATGCCTTCCTGAGAGATTATATGCCCCAACAACTTCCCTTCTTTTATAGCAAAGAAATATTTTTTCAGATTCAGGGAGATGCCAAAATTTCTGCATTTCTTAAACATTCTCAACAGGTGTGCGACATGCCCTTCATCAGATTTGGAGAAAACAATGATATCGTCCAGATAGATGACTAGAATTTTGTCTTTTTCGTCAGCGAAAGCTATGTCCATAGCCCGTTGGAAAGTTTCTCCTTCATTCATAAGCCCAAATGGCATTTTAACATACATGAAAGTGCCCCAGGGTGTGGTGAATGTCGTCTTTTCTTGATCCTCAGGGTGCACCACAATTTGGTTATAACCCAAGAATCCATCCAGAGTGGAGATCCTCTGTGAACTCACTACTCTCTGCAATATATGGTCCATTTTGGCCAGGGGGTAATGATCCTTCAGAGAAAATCTGCTCAAGTTCATGAAGTCAATGCAAATTTGTATCTCCCCGTTCTTCTTCCTAACCAGAACCAGATTTGCTACCCAGCATGAGAATTTGAGGGCCACAATGATTTTGGCCTCAAACAGGTTCTTGATCTCCTTTTCCACCAAGGGCAGTAGCTTGGGGTTTATCCTTCTCAGCTTCTACTTGAAAGGCATCTCATCTTTCTTTATGGGTATAGTATGCTAGATAATGCTAGTGTCATAGGCCTTGAGATCTCTATAGCTCCAAGCAAATACATTAGATTATTCTTTCATTAGGGAGATGCAAATTTTCTTGGCCTATGATGAAAGGGTTCTTGATGTTTTGATGACCTTGGGATGCTCTTCAATCCCAATATTGACATCCTCAACATCTTCACAAGTTGGAACCAATTGAGGTTCTTTAGCCACATAATTAGGATCAAAAAGTTTTTCTAAAGGGACCAGACCCCCGGGGATGGAGTTTCCTTTTAGCTGCATGATTTCCTTGGCAGATAGGTTGTTCAAATATTCCTACTGTTCATCAGCCTCTTGCAACTCAGGCACCCAAGCTTGTTTAGTTTTTCCAGCAGTGGCATCTTTAATAGGAGCAACGTCCTCTTCTTGGGGCATTTATTTGGGAGAAACAATCTGGCTTTGCAAAGGTTCTTGAGTGGGAGTATCCTCCTCCAGAAGCTCATTTTATTCATCAATACTCAATCAATCAAACTCCCCAGTGAGAGTGAGGAACTTTTAAATCTGCTTGTCGTCTTCAAAAACTTGCCATCTTTTCACGTTATCAGGGACAGAAGGCCTGTGCCTGACCTTGATCTCATATATTCCACCGGGGTGCATGGGGACCTTGAAACCAACATGTAGAAGTGTCTAAAGAGTCAACTACATAATTCTACAACCTGGGTATTAGATTAAAATTGCACTCTTCAAAATATCCTATCAGGTCCCGGGCAACATTCCTGTAACTTCTCATTCTTGGGTGTCTGGCCAGATATTCCCCTGTCATATGTTTAATGACTGGATCAGAATATCCATGTATAATTACCCTCCAGACTTGAAAATACCTTAGGATCTGAATGGCTAAAACCATAGCCTCACACCCTACCTCGTTATTTGTACAATCAAAGCAAATCCTGTAGGAGTAGTTCAAAGTTCTCCCTCCTGGGGATCTCACCCAAATTCCAGCTCCTACCCCTTCTCTCCATGCCGACCCATCAAAAATTACCTCCCATAGTCCATCTAGCTCCGCCTGAGTGGGTACAAAGGCAACGTTATGGGAACCACAACTATATGTGTCTCCTTCTGTAAATAAAATAGTTGATCCCATCTGAGTATCCAATGCATAGATAGGGTGATTGTTTGTCCTTTCAGCACTGGTCACCATGTATGATAGATTTTTCTCCCTAAAGATCCTTCTCTGCACTCCAAATATAGGGATAGTGGCATAAGACATATCCATTTGAAGGGAACCTTTAATTTTGGCTGCCCAAGATCTTGATAACAACATCCCAAACTTTGGAGGAATGTCAGCTACAACTACATGCATGACCATGTTCTTGGCAGGGATTTAGGATAAAGAGATGACTAGATCTTTGATTAGTCGTGGACGCATGACTTTAATGGAATCAAAAGAGAAAAAGGTATTTGTATGGATGGTCAATTCCAATCCTAGTTCCTCCATGACTATCCTAGGCATTGTGGGAGGCATGTTCATGCTAACATAAAAAGGGGGAGTATCTTCATCAGCAGACTCTTCTACACGGGGCCCAAAAAGGAAGGTGGGATTATCATCTTGGATATTTAGGGAGTCTGACATTGCAGAGACCTCTCCAGGAGGCTTCAACACTGTGGCAATTTTGGAATGGTATTCAGGATTCTTCAACAATTCAATGAGAAGGACAAATATTTTTATCTTTGCAATTTCAAAATTTAGACTGAAAGAAGTCTTCCCCTAATTTTAGTTCCTCGGATTATCATCCTTTTTCTCCTTCCATTTGGGCTCTGCTACACTCGTGGAGGGGTCCTTTGGAAGTGTAATACTCTTTGGTCTGCTTGTAGAGGCTTTGTTTACGTCCTCTTTATTTTTTACCACAGGAACATCTCAGTTCCTTAGGCCATTCTGTCTCTGCGCCTCCATGACAACAAGTTGGTATACCCTCTTGAAGTCATCTGTTTCTACAATAGACATATCTCCCCTTTCAAGACAAGCCTTATCATGTTCTTCTTTGGTCAGAAAGGTGGAGGGTGGGTCAGTGTTTAGCTAATGGATTTCATCTTCTGCCTGATCTTCTCCAACATGATCTACATAGTTTTCCTAAAAGGGAGGCCTGATAGGTGGAACATGAGGGTTTCTCTAGTCCCTCTGCATGTTTTGGGGAATTGGAGGCCTTCTGGCATTCAGGCTCCTGTACTGTTGCTCTTGATTTTCCTTGGGATGTGGTCTACCATCCACAACAAGTCTCTCCATCATTATTTCCATGGTTCTCAACATCATCTCTATTCTGGATTCTTGTGAGCTAGAGGTAAAGGGCTGCTCAATTTCTTTATCTTTTCTTCTCTCTCCTCTCACTCCTTCCTCTCTTCTCCATTCTCCCCCATCTCTTCTCCATTCTCCTTCCTCCCTTCTCCATTCTCCCTCATCTCTTTTCTTATTCCTTGCAACAATCAAGTTTGCATCCACCTCTATGGTGTCTTTCATTATTTCTTCCAAGGAGGCTGGTCTCCTTTCACTTAGACACAAGGTGAACTCACTATCGAAGGATTCAACATAGTGGAGTTGGGCATAACCAATGGGAGGTTTGAATTGGGCAGGGATGGCATTGTATACTTTCATAAACATGCCAGCAAATTCTTGGATTGATTCACTCTCTTTTCTCCTCGTGGAGTGATATTGGGACAGATACATCTTAGGGTTCTTATGATCTGCCCATTTGTCCCTGAAGGCATCTTCAATGGATCTATAGTTCAGGATGGAGTGGTGTGGAAGGTCTGTGAACCATTTTCTTGCCTCTCCAGTAAGACATTGGGCAAACAGTCCGAATTTCACATCATCATAGTCCACCTCTTCTAAATTTGTCCAGTCTGAAAACCACTCCAAGTGTTCACATTAGAGGAATTTTGAGGTCTAAGATGGGCCTCCTAAGGAAAATAATAAAGTAATAGTTAAAATAATAAAATAATATTTATTAATTTTTTAGGAAGAAAGAAAAAAACTACTTTTTTTGTTCGTATTTTCGACATATCTCCATGTGTTTTTACTCAAATTTCGACCAGGAGAGCTCGTTGGATGCAGAATTTGATTATGCATCCAATGAGCTCTCTTAATCAAAATTTGAGTAAAAACACAGGTAGATATGTCGAAAATATGAACAAAAAAAATAGTTTTTTTTTATGACAAATATGTCAATTCAACCATTATCGTTGACTCATTTTACTGAAATTCTACTGGTTCTTGAATTCCAACTCACAAGAACTTATTGCTGGCACGTTTTCTTATAAGGCCCATTTTAGACGCCAAATTTCCTTTAATGACTGAATATCTCCTCTCCCCATTAAATTGTATGATTCTTTGGGCACGAAGTAGGGGAAGGTCGTGAAGAGAAGCGAGGAGGTTTAAATGGGCATACCTAGCCATAACTGGGGTTGTAGTGGGATTTACAGGGGAGATTAAATCTGGTGGAACAAAATCTGGTAAGCTGTGAGGAACTGCAGAACTGGAAGATGAATGCTGATTTTGTTTTGAAGCAATGGGAGACAAATATGCAGCAACAGACTGCTTTACGATAGCAAAATTTAGCAAGATTAATTCAGAAGTAAGTGTAGGGAAATTTGGGTCAAGAAAGTATTGGAAATCCACGCCTAGAGGTTCCGAGGTCATGGGTGACCAGGAAATGCGGGGGAAATCAAATGCAGAGGTACCAGAAACCAAGTTAAAGAGGTTGGACTCAGATTTAGTTCTAGGTAAGTTTATTCCAAACACCTCGTTACAATGTTTAGATATATCATTAACAAAAATATCACCTTCAACTGGGAAGGAAATATTTTTGACTAACCTTTACAACATATTGGCACTTCGGATCAAACTTTCTAGATCAAATATTTCTTGGAAGGATTCAACATCAGGATTTCTCCTCGTGTGGGTTATTCTAGCCACCAGCATTTCCTAGTGGAGTCACCTTCAAAATTTGTGTGGAGTTTCTAGAGCATGTACAACCATTATGTGTCTATGACCAGCTGCTCAACCAGGTCGCAAATCTAAACAATATCGTTTCCCTAGGATATAATTACTTCCCTGGAAATGACACCAAGATGTTATCACCCTGTAAATTTTCTATGGTTGTGGTAGGAAGTCACAAGGGTAACCATTTCAAACCAATATTTAGACTATAGTCTATCCTTACAGCCAGAGAGGGCTCTCTCTTGTCACATAAACATTCACATATACATTTAGCTTTAAAAAAGAAGTCATAAGGCTAGATTCAGATGGGAAACAAGTTTTTGGGGTTCAAAAGAGTGTAAGGTAGATAGATAGAAAGAACCATTGGGAAAATGGAGTCAAAACCTGAAACATCAAAGGAATTACAACAAATAATAACTAGCAATAAACTTCATAGTTTGAGGCAAAGTAGGTATCAATATTCAACAAAATATATTTTGAGAGATGGTAGGGGGAAAGGAGAAGAATCTCAGTGAAGCAAGAGGCACCTATCTGTGGGTGAATCTCTGGCACCACCTTTAGCAGACAAAACAATAGGGTTGATAACTGAAATGGAGCATAGAATATGAATTCCAAAACATTTACTGGAGCACAAACACATGCATTATCTGATGCAAGGAGCGTTAAACAGAGAATGAATTCCTCACATTCAACTAGAAACGCATTAGTGGAAATTACACATTCATGGAAATGAAATATATAAAGGAAAAATAGATTGAATAATGAACACCATGATGAATATCAGACACTCGAGCTATGCTTTCAATAATGCTCCCAAGGAAAGTTACAGAGCTGCAAAACCAAGCACACAGGCTTCAGAAATGAATATCGAACCCATTCTTCCTCTATCAATGGTATATTTATAGTTACATGGGTTCCTTAGACCAACCTCGAAATAGAGCCCCAGATTCAGTTACAAAAATATAGATCAAATCCGAATGATCATAAAATCCCAACAACCTCTGATATGGAAGATTCGCCATGATTTGTTAACAAAATAGGAAAGCATGATGGGACGTGCATGATAGACTAAAATAGAGAACAAAACCCCTGGAAAACATGCCCGCCGGCCGAAAACAATGGCTCCTTGACGACTTGCAACATATTTGAACTGCTCTGCATCTTTCGCCTATGAAATTTCTTCTGGACCGTAGATCTTTGTAGGATTCATTTTCAGCCATTTATATGAGATCAGGATGCGCAGGGTGGAAATCGGAATAT
The DNA here is from genome assembly GCA_001517045.1 of Pseudotsuga menziesii. Classification (NCBI taxonomy): domain Eukaryota; kingdom Viridiplantae; phylum Streptophyta; class Pinopsida; order Pinales; family Pinaceae; genus Pseudotsuga; species Pseudotsuga menziesii. The sequence continues at coordinate 354,366 of LPNX010649539.1, forward strand.
CGACTTTCATAAAAAAACTTTAAGTTTCCGCTTTTCCACTTCCTCCCTCCTGCTTCTGCCTTTAGCGGAAGAGGGGATGCGTATCTTCCAATTTTCTTCATTAAATCATCTCTTCATCCACCTCCGCACTTCCGCCTCCGCCTTGCGCGGAACAAAAAATGCAGGAATCAGAATTTAAATTTTCTTGGAGCTCGGTTTTTTACTTTTATGCTTCCACCTTTCTAGTTCCGCAGTATTCTTTCTGCACTGTCGATCTAGGGTGGGATATTTTTGAACTGTGGATCTGGTGGATCGCGAAATGCGAAGCTTCAACTTTCCACGATTAAGTTCTTCAAACTTTTCACCTTCCGATCTCCACCCTTTATTCTTTTCTGAGTCATTGATCTTGGGTGGAAATATTCTGGACTGTCGGATCCTAGATCACAGAAGGCGAAAATCGAGATTCCACTTTTCATAACCAAACTTTTACCTCTTTTGCACTTCTGCTCCCGATTTTCCTTTGGCGAAAATGATTTTTGGCCCTTTGATCTTCATGTTGTGCATCCAGGCCATTCATTTTGGTCATCTTTTAACCTTGATGAGATTTTGGTACTTGGGAAACATTTCCAAGGTTGTGCCTAAGGATATTTGATTGTTTTGACATTCAGGCTCAGGAGTGAGCCTCCCAAGTGACTTCATAAATTTAGCACAGGTGCTAACACCATCTTTGCATAGATGGCAGTGAATGTGAACATTCAAATAATTTAGAAATTTTAAGAAAATCCAGTCTCCCCAAACAATATCCACTTTTTTCGGAAGCCCCATATACACTTCAAATTCGACCATAACAGACGCCATCTTCTTATCTTCAAAACGAAACATTTTCTCATCCAAAGAAATAAATTTCCCCAATTTTTGTACTAGTGCGAAAACAATATTCTTAGTCCATAGTTGAATGGGGAAATCGAAAAGGAGTAACCAGAGGTGGCACTTCATAATCTTCTCCTTTAAAGGATTAAAACCCAAATGCCACCTAATGAGCACAAGGAATCCCTTCCCAATCACCCAAATCCTATCAAGCATTTTCTGCACATTATCCTCCCTCAAAAACATGAAATTAACTAACCAACCATTTGGAAGGATATTGACTTTAGGACTATAACGCAAAACTGAACGCCAATTATTAGAACCTAGTTAATGAGTTCCACCCTATTCAATTTGATGTATTCCGAGTGACCTACTGGTGATTGAAGTGAGAGACTTTATACACAGTATATATATTAATGAATTTTCTGAGCACAAAAAGTTCCTTCCCCGATTTAAACTTGAAGGCCTTCAAACATCTATGAGTTTTTTCCTTCAATATCAAGAAACCCACCAAATCTTTCCATTAAAAATTCGCATATCCATTTGAAAAGTGATTGAATCTAGGAAAATATTTCCGAAAACGAGAAGGGGAGTCATTACTGAGAGCCTGTCAGAAATAGAGCCACCTGGCTGTAGGAAAGCATGACGAACATTAACATCACTACCAAACGTAATATCACCTTTAGATTCCATAAGTGATACTCTAAATAAAACACCTCCACTGCTATGTCAACATCCTAAAGAAACAAATGCACCCACCTGTTAACATAGGATTGAAAGTGCACAATACTTAGGAATCCAAATGCCATATCATCCAACATATGGACCTAAATTATACACCAAGAAGTTCGCATAGATTGACAAACCCACACTCCAACCCAATGAAGATACAAGTAAAAAAAGGTCCAATGATGCATCAAAAGAACATAAATGAAAGCTAAAGAAAACAAACTGAATAAAATATAATGAACCCACCATGACAAAAAGCCACCTAATAAAAAAAGAAAAGAAAGCACATTCCCACTTTTTTAACATGGTTGGTACTAGGCTCTCTCATAGAAGAGAACTAGATTCTATGGTTGCATCTTAGTTTTAATGTTATTCATTAATGTTTTATTTCATTTTTATTTCTTTTATATGTTTTTAATGTTTTATGTTTGACTCTATTTTTTTTAATTTTTTTAAATAATGTTTTAATTTTTTAATGTTTTAATTGTTTTTGGAAAATTTGTTTTATTTTCAAAATTTTAGATGTTTTTTTCTTTTTTTAAATATATTTTTTTCCTTCTCACTATAAAAACAATTAAATATTTTTTTACATCATGGTTTCCAAATGCTTGCAATTTTAATCCAACCAAAAAAAGGGGTGCTATAGGTAGCATCTCTTTTTGATTTGAGAGTTGATTTTGATATTTTTATTGCAACAATGTCGAATGTTAGGGCCATAGTTTCAGACAAGTTGTAATTTTAGCATTGAAAAGAAAAATGGCGATGCCATTGTGATTATGAGTGATTTTGGGAACATAGTTTTAAGGTTTTCACTACAACGACATTGGTTGTTAAGATTAGGGTTTCAAACAACATATAATTTTAACATTGAATAAAAATCAGGGCTATTCTATAAGGACCATTTTTTGATTTGGGGATTGATTTAGGGTTTTGATTGCATTGGAACCAACCATGGCTAGCTAGGGTTTCAAAAAATTTGCAATTTAAGTCTCGAATAAAAAAGGGGTGCTACCATTAGCGTCACTTTTCGATTTGATGATTGTTTTTGTTGTTTTTGACATAAAAATATGATTTTTTATGGTTGGAGTTCTTGTTTGAGTATAAAGTTCTCATCAAGTTGTATTATGTGTTAATGATCGATGCCTTATGGAGTCAAAATAATAAATCAATAATAACATCAAGAGATAGATATGAGTTATATCACAATGTCATGTATTCCAAGAAAATATAACTTCAATAGCTACTGCTGTTATGAAATTGCAAAAATAAAAACACTTCAAAAAACCTGATAAAAGATAACAAAACTTCACCAACTTACCATACAAGATTTACTTTGAGGTATGGAGGTAAGGATTATCTGCAATAGGATAAATAAGGGGGATTTAAATCAAATCTAAAAATGTAAAATAAGACCTTTTCCCCTATAATAGTCTCCAAATAGAGGGCGGTCCCAGTGTTTATGATTTCCAATGAACTTCCAACCCCCAAGGGTCAATCTAGGCCCAAAAACTCATAGTATAGGCCTTCAAACTTGCATGAAATGATCGGTATATGTGTTGCACCTGGAATAATAAATTTGCAAAACCAAACCCTAGCATCGTAAGTCACACAAAATCTCATAGACCAACCATAGGATCAATACTCCTTCAAAGATTCATTTCTAAGTTGAGTAAGGCATAGTTGTTTGTCTGAATAGAAATTCCAAATTGCAAGTAATTTTTTGAGACGAAGTTCTCTAATTTTTAGTTTTTTTTCTTTTCAATATTATAACATTTTTTGGATTTTTATAACAAATATACAAGAGAATTTTGATAAAAATATGAAGAGAAGGGGTTACAACCTTAGTTCTCAACCCTACGAAAATTAGATATCGAGGTCAACGTCCCTACTCAATTTGGCTATTCAAGATTTACCAACTAGGGAAAAGGATAGTAACTTGATACTATGCCAAAGTAACCAAACCCTAAATAGGGAAAATAATGAATCTCAAAGTCTCATTGTGGAGAGATTCTTCAAGAGGAAAGTCTCTTCAAACAAGTTGACAAAATGCCAATAAAACCTAATTTTACCTTGGTCAAGGTGCAAAAGAAATGTCACACAAGAAAAAAGAGAGACCTTACCAACATCCACAAAGAAAGAGAGAAAGGTTCGATACTTCTTAAGTCCTTCCTTAGCCATGATTTATTACAACTATTATTTTGATCAACCATGCAAGATAGAGAAACCCTAGAAATTCGACCATTCATGATTCATCACATGAGAAACATGCTAAAGAGAGAGGTGTACATCACTAGAAGCTCTAACATACCAAGATGAAAAGAAAAAAGTACATAATTAGAAACTTTTTTTCTTTACAATGAGTGATAGAAACCTTTATTTATATGAGGATGTCTAGCCTTTTATAACTTTAGATCCTACCTAACTAAAAATTAAAAGAGCTTACTTTTAAGTTTTGTCGCCCACGAGTCAAGGACAAAACCACACAAATACTAAAAATGATGACAAAATGATGCAATAGGCTTCATCCAAGTGAAGTGATGAGTCAAAGGAGGACATCATGCACCAACTAACCCAAATTATGTAGAAGATTCCTCAACATCCCCCCTTTAGTAAGGTAAGGCTCTCTTGAATTGTATGACATCATCACAGAGTGTGCATATGTAGACTAAGATGAGGGGTAATACATGAAAAAAAGAGAGTCCAAGCGGGCATAGATGAGGTGTGCTAAAATGGTATGACAACCCTTACATGCAAAATCACCTTCTACATAGAAAAAACATGAGCGTGGCTAGGAGCCCCTAAGGCACGTGTCCAAATGGGTCCATCCTAAGAAGCATTAGATACTAAGCTAGGGAACAAATGACCCAACATGACAGGGGAATTCTGCCCATCAAGGGGAAGTCAACAATGTCACTAAGCCAATACTCCTTGAGATTAAAACCAAGAGGACTTGCCATGACCAGACCATGGTTCTTGATCCCAGCTAGACCAACACTTTTACATAAACACGCCTAGAATTTGCCTTTTACAATGGAAAAAGAACCCCTCGCTCTGGTATATCTAGAATGGATGCTGCAAATGATCTAGGATGTAATAAGATACATGTGGTTTAGTCTTTAGCTCCTCCTTGAGAACATCATTGGCATGAAATTTATAATTACAAGCTATGTGATCCATTTTTTTACAATGAATTTCTATCTTCCCTTTATCTTTCACTTATTTTCTATGACTGTTTTTTGAGTGATGTAGCCAATAAACATTGATTCATTCACGAGGTCTAAAAACCCATGAAAAAACACAAGAGTGGAAAATAACTATCTTTTATTTCTTTTCCATCACTAACTATTATAATGAAAGTTCAACTCTTTATAACTACTATATGATATTTTCAAAAATTCATAATTTTAGAAAATTCTCACGAATTTAAAACTCACCAATAACTAAAAAATAACTAGAGAGACACTAGTTGTCCAATCACTTTTCTTATTAGGCGCATAAACTAAGAAAAATCCTGGAAAAACACTAAAACCACAATTTGAGGCATTTATGAAGAAATTTGGCCCCAGAAAAGTGTCAAAACGAGGTCTAATTAGAAGAGTCTTATCGATCACTGTAGTGAACTCTCCGAGATGCAAATTCCTATTAAATTTAAACGCAAATAGATAACTGAGTTAAAAGTTATGATCCTTGGAAATCCCTGCATGATTCTCATTTGGTGGAAAATGATGCAACTCCTGCAAATTACTGTCTTCAAATTTTTGCCACTTATAGGGTCTAGATTTAGCGAATCCCCCTCTTTAATCCATGTACTCTTTGCTGGTTCTAAGCCTTCCCACCAAACCTAATATCAGTTGTATTGGCATTGTCGTGTATGAAGGGTCTTCTTATCTAAAATATACACAATTTTTTCTTTTTCTTATTTGGAATGACCTATTGCCAATCCACCTCCACCTCACTTTCATCACCCAGATTGTCCCCATGGAATATATATAAATCAGAAATGTTAAACATAGAGGAAATATCAAGATCGACTGGTAAATTGACCTTATAAGCATTATCATTATTTTTCTTGAGAATCTTGCAAGGACCAATTTTCACATACTTCAATTTGTGGTAGGTTCCTCTAGGAAATTGATATTTCCGTAAATAAACAATCACAAAATCACCTTCATTGAATACCTGATGACCTCAATGAACATATTTTATAAGTTTGTTTTTCTTGTAACTGGCCTGCAACTTTTGTCTCACTTATTGCTGCCACTGTTGAATGTGTTTTGCAAAGGATTCCCCATCATCACTGATTCTATCCCCAAGTGGTAGCTACACCAAATCTAGTACACCCATAGGGTTTCTACCATAAAAAACCTGAAATGGATAGTTACTTATAGATTTATTCACTAAACTATTGTAGGCAAATTATGCTTGAGGTAAAGTCAAAACTCACTGCTTTGGTTTCTCTCCAACAATGTTGTGTATGATGTTTCCCAAACTATGATTTACTACCTTGATTTTCCCATCTGTTTGGGGTTGATAGGTTCCATTGAACTATAATTTAGTCTCCATTTTCTTCCATATAGTCTTCCAAAAATGACCAAATAACCAAGTATCTCTATTAGAAATAATAGTTTTTGGAACACCATGCAATGTAACAATTTATGAAAAAAACAATTCTGCCTCTCTTAATGCATCATTATTTTTCTTGCAAGCAATGAAATGATCCATTTTAGAGAACCTATCAATAAGCAAAAAAATAGAATCATTATCTCGTTGTGTGTTTGGGTGCCCTAACACAAATTCCATGTTGATATCTGTCCATGGGTCTATGGCAATTGGTAATGGCATGTACAACCTCTATATATTCTATGAGTGTCCTTTAGCCATTTGATAAATCCTACACTATGCCACATACTTGGTTATATCATTTGTCATCTTCAGTCAATAATACTTATCTTCGATTAAGGCTAGCATCTTATCCTTTTCAAAATGTATTTCCAAGCCACTACTGTGAAGTTTTATGATAATATTCTCTCTCATAGAACCAATTGGAATGCATAGTTGTTTTCCTTTGAAGAGGTAACCATCTTGCATAAAATATTCACCGTGAATAAGATCCATGTTTCCAGTGACTGGATTCTTCAATTGTTCCACAATATCCCAAAAATTGTTATTAGACTCATATAGATCCTTCAATGTAGAAAACCTAATTACTTGATTTTCCATGGTTGTCAAAGGGACAATGTGCCGGAATATGCAACCTGATTCTTCCTTCCTAATTTGTGCTTCAAAACAAAGGTGTATCCTTGTAAGACAGATCCATTTTGCATGTCTATTGTTCGATTTCTTTTGGGTGTTTACATATTTTAATACAATGTGATCAGTAAATAACACAAACTCTTTCGACACTAAATAATGTTTCCAATGTCGCAATACTTGCACAATTGCATAAATTTATACATCAAATGTAGAGTTGTTCTTTCTTACATATCAACGCAAAACATTTCTCAACTAGCTCTACACAGCCTACACCACATACAAACATCCATTTCCTAACCTTTTTTCCTCATTTTTTACCTTCACACCTATGTTTCAACCTTATTCTCTCTAAAAAAGCTCAAAAATATTAAAAAGGGCCTAAAAAACCCACAAAAGAGCTAGAAAGCTCACAAAGGCGATAAAAACTCTAAAATAGCTAAAAAACAACAAAATGGGGCTTAAAACCCTAAGTAGGGCCTAAAACCCTAATTAGGGTCCAAAACCCTAAATGAGAGAAAAGGGAAAAACAAACTATAAATAAAGTGTGGAGGTCCCCATCACAACATGACTTATTCCTTCCGCCATTATTATACTTGCATGAGTACTTTGAGAGACCATCATTCTCAAACTACTCATCCCAAGTCACCAAACATTCCATTTTCCCCACTTGCTCCCATTCTTGTGTGTTGAGTCAACCACCACACTACCCGAACCTATGGAGAAGCGGTATCATTCTGAGTTAGGGCACGATGGCCCCCTTTCAAGTAAATCGGAAGGTATAACAGTCTCATTGTTCTTTGTTTAGTTTTATATATTGTTTGTATTTTTTTTATTTTTGTCACTAACGTTTGTTTGCAGCTAGCTTTTACATTGTGAACTCTACCCTTTCATCCCTTTGATGGAAGGGAGGTGCATTAGCACGTAGTTGGGGTAAAAACACAGCTACATTACATCATTCAACTTTTCGCTTAAAAATGCAATTGGTCTATTTGCTTGGCTAAGTACAGCTCCAATTCCTACATGTGAAGCATCATAGTCTACCTTAAACACTTTATCAAAATATGGTAAGGATAATATAGGTGCCTTAGTTACCTTCTTCTTTAAAAACTTAAAACTTTCCTCCACTTCAATGGTCCACTTGAGTGTCGTGCCTTTGGTGCAATCTGTTATGGGTTCTACAATACTTCCAAAATTTTGAATTAATTTCTGGTAAAAGGTTTCCAATCCATGAAAACTTCTTACCTCTGTTATGCTCATAGGACTAGGCCACTCCAAAATTGCTCCGACCTTCTTTGGATCCATCTTGACTCCTGCTAAGATGAAAAAACCCAAAAATACCAAACTTTCTTGTAGGAACCTACATTTCTTCAGGTTTGCATAAAGGTGATGTTTTCTCAACAGTACATCCATTGTAATCTTTATATGATGCAAGTGATCTTCTTTATTGCTACGGAAAACTATAATGTCATCAAAATAAACGACAACAAACTTACAAATATAAGATCGAAGCACAATATTCATCAACCACATGAGGGTACTAGGTGCATTGGACAATCTGAATTGCATCACCATCCATTGAGACAGTCCATCCCTGATATTGAAGGTAGTTTTTCATTCATCCTCTTCATGAATCCAGATTTAGTTGTATCCACTTTGTAGATCGATTTTACTAAAATATTTAGCCACAACTATCACATCCATCATGTCGTCCAAGCCTGTTAGAGGAAACCGATATTTGATGGTAATTTTACTGATTGTTTTTCTATTTGTGCACATCCTCCACATATTTTTTTTTGGAGTCAACAATACTGGTGCAACACAGGGAATCATGCTTTCATTTACTACACCTTTCTTTATAAGCTTTGTCACTTGCGGTTGAGATTCACATGTTGTGTAGGACTCATCCTATAGGATGCCTGATTAGGTAAAGACGGTCTTGGGATTAGATCAATGTGTGTTGAATATCCCTCTTTGGTGGAATACCATCAAGTAGTTCATTAGATATAACATCAACATATTCTTCTAGTACCTTGACCACTCTAGTAGGTATTGATATGTCTTCCTCAACTCCTTTTTGCACTGTTAATGCATAACAAAATCTTGTTTCCTTCGTTTCCTTAACAATATCCCTTTCCGACAACATATTATCGGCTTTCCCTTCATCCTTAAGGGGAAATAAGATGACTTTTAATCCATCCTTCCAAAATGTGTAGGTGTTCTTTCCTCCATCATGCATGGATTTTTTTTTCATATTGCCGAGGCCTCCCCAAGAACAAATGACATGCATCCATTAGAATGACATCACACCATACTTCATCTTTATAAGTCTTATTGATGAAAAAATTGATCAATTATCTTCAATTAATGGTGACTTTAGTTTGATTTTTTGAGCCATGCGATTTGGTAAGAATGGGGATGTGTTTCACACTGTAATTTCAACTTATCTACCATCTCTTTAAAAACCATATTCTCACATAGTACCACTATGAACAATAACTTGACATACCTTTTCCCCAGAAGTGCACCTGATTCAAAAAAATATTATTTGAATGTACAAACCTTCATTGCTGCTAATTTGTCTCTTTTCTTTTTGGGAATCACCATTGACCTTCGTATCGTGAGACTCTCCATCATATCGGGTGGGGTTTCATATCAACTCCTTCTTCTCCATTCTTAGTTTAGACCAAGTTTAAAATAGGATGTTGTCTTTTCTTTGGATCTTGCATGTTATAATTTGAGCATTCAAATGTTGGATGACCCTCTACACCACACGTAAAACACCACTAAGGTATTCCTCTTCCAGCACCATGGCCTCTATCCCTCTAAAATCCTCGTAGTTGATTGAGGTTATCTTATTGAGTATTTTCTAATTTCTCAGCTCCTTGGTATAATTCACCTCTTCCATAGTTAAAACCACCCCATGAGGCAGATGATGTGCCCATCCTTGCTTCTCTATTCCTTTGAGCAAATTATTGGTTTTTTTTCTTTGGCCTTTAAGGATAAATAGAATGCCTCTTCCACATCGTGAACCCTATGCATGCTCAATTCATCTTGAATAGAAAACTTCAAACAATTCACATACCTTACAACCATTAGCTCATTAGTTTCTTGGCGATCCACATGAATGGAAAACTAATAAAACTTGTGTGTGAGTTCCTCCATGGTGGACAGGTTTTGCTTCAAGTTTCGAAATCTATGAAAAAGGGTATGTGCATAGTGCAATGGCTAAAATTTTTCTCAAAATTTTTGCTCCATAATATTCCAGGTCCTAATTTTGTCTTTTCCTTTTTTGTTATGTCTTTTTTCACATGATTCCACCAAATCATGGTGTGACCCTTTAACTCAGTGCATGCAAATTTTACCTTCTTTTCCTCTGTCATAGGCTTCCATTCAATTTTTTTTCCATGGCATTTATCCAATATATTAACTCCTCTGGTTTAAGACTCCCTGCATATTTTGAAACTTCCATTTTTGATCCCATCATTTCTCCCTACAAGAGCATTGAGCATCCTTTCTTCAAAATTCAAGCGCTTTAATTTTCATCTTCATGCTTTATATGCTGATCAACACCTGATTAGTCTGCCTCCTCATTAGACGCTTCTCTTCATATTATTATCTGACTAACCAACAAATTTGTAAGATTTTCCCCTTGCCTTTGGAGGTTTTACATATCTCTACACATGTAAGAAAGACCTACCCTTCCTCTTCCTCTCCCAACCATGTCCTTGCTCTAATACTAGATGCTGTAGCCAATAAACTTTAATTAATCCATAAGGTCTAAAAACCCATGAAAACACACGCGAGTGGAAAATAAGTATCTTTTATTTATTCTCCATCACTAACTATTACAATGAAAAATAAACCGCTTATAACTACTATATGAGATTTTCAAAAATTCTTAATTTTAGAAAATTCTCGCATGACTCTAAAAATGACCAATAACTAAAAGATAACTAGAGTGACACTAGTTTCCAACTCGCTTTTATGATTAGGTGCAATAAATAAGAGATAACTAATAATTGCAAATTTATAAAATCCCAGGAAAACACTAAAACCCCAATCTAAGGCATTATATGAAGGAATTTGACCCTGGAAAAGTGTCAAAATGAGGTCTGATCAGAAGGATCTTATTGGTCACTATAGCGAACTCTTCGAGACACAACTTCCTATTAAATTTCATACAAAATGGATAATTAAGTCAAAAGTTATGACCCTCAAAAGTTTATGCATCAATCAACTTCTCTGTCATCTATAACAATTCTATTTTCTTCATCTAAGTGAAAAAAAATCATATCTTCCAAAGTTTATGAAGACATTTGATTGAGACTTAAAACGGAATTGCTTTATTTAGAAGATAGTTTAACAAAATGGCTTTGACACCATATTCCTCCTTCGTAGCTTTGAATTTAACTCACTCTCTTATGAAAGATCTTAGATTTGTTATGTGTTTAGACATAGTGATAGTAGACAACTTGAATTTGGATAACCATAAATTAAGATAAAACTTTGCTTTCATTGTTTTTTCTCAAAGTAGTTTATTCAAATTATTCAACGTTTCCAAACTTAGAATCTAAGAGAGCAAGGCCAAAAGCTTTGGCTTTATCATCTCTTCTTTGCGATTCTAGTGATATATTTGGATTTGTATGCGGTTGCTAAATGCCTTTTACTATTCACTACCCTTATAGGTTTTTTGTTTATCAATTACATCTAGATTTTCACTTTCCAAGTATTCTGGAAAAAAAATATCTGAGAAATTATGTACGACAAGATGACAATGACTTTATGGAGGACAATGTTTGTAAAATGGACAACAATTGTACGAGTACTATAGAGGAATATATTGTAAGATGTTGATTGTACATGATGTGGTACAACAACACAAAATTGGATGGCTATACAATTTTTCACATCAATGACTCTTGCTTGATACGATGATGTAGCCTCCTTAATTATTGACTTCTCTCTTTGGTAACTTAGATTTGGAGATTGACCATCCTTAATTAACAAGAACTCGTGTAGAGTTCTAAATAACAATGGCTCTGCTTCCTTTGACAACGGTTTCACACATCAGGTCTACTATGTCTTACAACCCATGGACTCATGCAAACAACAAAAAATATTGATGTTAATCTAGCTGATTTTCATGTCTAGGTTAATTACATGCCTATGCTAACACCATGCCACAAAGATAAATTAGAACACTAAATTATGAAACCCTAGATAGGGTCAAGACTCAATTACACAAAATAACATGATATTGTATTAAAAAACACTTCACACAATTACAATGTGATTCACCCGTCTTATTTAGAGTTTGAGAGGTCTTAGTCATCCAAAACCTTAAATAACTAATAATAACTTGAAAGTTCTTTAGTTATTAAGGTGATTTTTTTAATCTTTATTTTCCAAGTTACAATGCCCAGGGAAGATCCCAAATATTTCCACTCATTTCGGGGATGGTACTAGGGGAAAATCTAGATTCTTTAGGGCATAAGGTCAAGTCAACAACAAGGCTCAAATTACTTAAAACAATATTCTCATTATGAGATCAACACACCACTTACAAAAATAGAACTTAGGTGGGGGATTGTGGAGGATAACGCCATCCCACAACTAATCAGACTAACATGATTGACGAGTCACTAAGGTGAATTTTACAAAAGTAAGCCTTATATTTTAATATATTCTACCTTAAGTTGTAAAGGCTTCTGCCTCTCAAAGAACCTTGGTTTCTCTGGTTTTTGTTGGAGGATTATATCATACCATGAATCTTTGTGATAATTCCTAGTTTTCCTTAACAAGTGACCCTTATGTGATAATACCTAGTTTTCCTTAACAAATGACCCGAATGATTATGTTAGGGGTGGAACACCTTTCTATACAACCTTAATTGATTTTGATTATGCTATATAGATGATGACTAGTAATAAACAATGTGTTGGTACTGGAGTAATAAGCCTTAGTTTTGTTGTATAGCCCTAGGAAACTTTAATGTTTTTGTTTTTTTACAATCCTAATGTGTATATGTTGATTTATATATTTTGTTAGATTAGAATTTATATATTTGGCTCATAATTTTATTTCAAGTTCATACATATACACTTTCAATATAGATTACATGATTTTGGTTAATGATTTTAATTAGTTCATAGTCCAAAGTATGAGCTAGTCTAAATGTTAATGTTATGGCGGTTAATGTTAAAGCTTTGATAAAAACGCTTCCATAATGTTAACAGGTTTCCATGCATTTTCATAAGCAATGATTAAACATGGTAAAGTGTGAAGTGGAGGCAATATGTGGCTCAAGTTCTGTACAAGGTACCTGTTTGTATCATGATGCGAATTGACAGATTAATGCATATCATTAAATATGATGTTCGTTGGAGTACCAAAGGCTTTCATTCCCTTTTCTTTCCTTAGTACCTGGTATCAAAATACAAAGATTTCTTTGTAGGTTTGAAGATTGTTGTTCTAGTTTTCTATTGTAGCCATGACCAAACTAAGTGGGAGACCCCATAGATTTGAACCATTGGATATGAAATGGATCGAGTAACATCCAGAGTGTGTACAACTGTTAAAAGATGCAGGGTGGTTTAGTTTTTTCAAAAATATTATAGGTTACAACGTTGACGTTTCTAAAGAATTTGATAAAGGATTTACATGTAACAGGGTTAATTTCAATAGCATCAGTTTTGAAGTTTCAGAGCATTCAATAGTAGAGGCTACTAGGTTAGCTGCAGATGGAAACAAATGGTTTAAAAAATTTCCTTTTGAAGTGGATTTAAGCTTATTTCTTCTGTCAGGTCATGAAAACCTAGACCGGAATAGGGGAATCCATAGAGACACATTGAAGGAGGAATGGAGACCAACATTGGGTATTATTCAAAGATATGTTACATGTGAAGGTCGTATTGCCACCATATTTAGATATCATTTACGTTTTCTTCTACATGTAGCATGAATATCAAGGTTAAATCTACCCTTTTATATGTTGAATAACTTATCAAAATGTCAGTTTGGGTTAAAAATCACTCAGATCACACTTCTCTTAGTATTTTTTTATCACGGGTTGATTAAATTGCTAATTGATAAAGAAATGGAGAAGAAGGTGGACTTGGCCTCACTTTTTACTCTGGTCCAACTTTAATATTGAAAAGTTAACTGATATAAAGTTGCAGGAAGGAAAATAAACCCCGATGAACCTGAGGAATTATAGTAAGAATAAAATTGTGGCAAAAGTACAACAAGGGTTTGAAGGGATTTCATATACGAATGCAAAAGTAGATTCAGATGTAGAAGAAATGGAGATAACTCCTAGTACTCCTGGTTTTGTGGAATAATTTTCAGTAATGGAAAGCTTGGGAACAACGAGCCTGCAACAGCCATAATTGCCAGCTATTACAAATACCTATGCTCATGTTAAAAATATTGAAACAACTAAGTGGCGGGCTAAAACTAGACCTACAAATAAACTCCATCTGAATATGAAGAAGCTCCTTAACCCTAAGCTGCAAAAGGAAAAAGTGATTGATATTGAAGAATCCTCCTTATAAGAAGAAACTAAATCTAGAAATATTGAAGGTATGATTTCTAAAGCCCTAGAAATCATCGAAAAGAACATCAAATCTATTCCAGATAATCCAGTCAAGAAGTTCATAGACAAGGGTAAAAAGGTAATGTCTGCAGTAAGTGAATAAATAAATAAAAAATAGTCATGTATAGAAGAAGATATGGAAGGTGTTCAGGATTTAAATTGTAAAGGTTCATATGAAGAAAACACTTTTCCATTACCTGAAATATCAGCAAAGAAACATATAAGACGAGAAGTAGATGATTTGGATGAAAACATGCAGAATGTAGAAGAAACAAAGGTTTCAAATATTCAGAAAGCTTTGCATCAATACAAAGCTGATAATTCACATATTAACCATCTTAATGACCAATTGGTGAATGCAAATCATATGATTAGACAAGACCTTGAAGACATAAATGCCAATTATGCAAAGTTGGTTAGGGTTACTGAAGAAGCAGTGAAAAGGAGAAAAATGGCTCAAGAGGCAAATGCAAAATTACTCAAACAAAATCAAGAATTACATGATAAAGTGCTAGCCATGGATAATTTTAGGGGATATATATAGCCCATGGGCTACATTAAGGGGGTTGCAAAAATTTACTAGGCTATTTTCTTATATGGAAATGGTTTTTTCAGCTAAAATATATTTTCCCAATATTTATTAGAAAAAACATAAATCCAAAATGAATAACCTCTTTTATATTAATGAGGAAACTGATTTTTTTTTTCTCCCTAGCAAAATCTCCCTCCAATCTATCTTTCGTGCCTAATTCCTAGAGAAAATTTAGTGAAATCACTCATTCGCCCCCAATTTTTAGAAATGGAGGTTCCTATGGGTGATTTTGTCCTCCATTTTCCTTGTAATTTTGGCATATGGTTGCATTCAACTATATTTTTAGTCAATTTCCTGTGATACCTTCTTTGAGAACTTGATTTCCAATATTGGAGGGAAAATCAAGTGTTATTTTGTTCTATATAAAGGATACAGTGGTTCATGGTTCACCCACACTAGATTGCACTTACAGGGTAAGGTTTTGGTTAACGTGATTCCACTTTTCATTCTTAGTTTTCTAGAGACTTTAATCTTCGCATAACACCTCCATTGTCAAAAGCCCAAGTCTTGAAGGGGCATGTTGCACATGCAATTTATCAAAGAATACAAACTTGCATCACACTTTTTATCCAATAATTAACGTGATATGATTTTTATCCAAAGTTACAATAGATTATATTGTAAATTTACCTTTTATCATGCCTTCTATCATGAATCATTTTTTAGGATTGTTGAATTCTAGGGCACTCTTGACTCTTAAGGCTCATTTAGTGTTATTAGGGTTTTATTCTATCTTAAGAGTATTGGTTTTGTGAAGCTGTTATAGAGCTCAAAACATATGATTTATTTTATGCCTTTCCATGTAATTTAAACTATTGACTAACATTTATATGTTGTTCGTGGATTCTACTCTTGATGGAGAGATGCCACATGGTTTTTATATATTCAAACTGAATTTGACCCAGTTGTTTAAAATGTGATTTTATTAGGATCTTGCTCTACAATTATTATTGGATGTAAGGCGTTAATGAGAATGTATATGTTCATATTTTATGTCTCTTATTGTTGATGTTTGGGATGTTTGTAATATAAATGAATGCACACTAATTATAATGGAGGGGCTATAAAGGAATGAATCAATGATCATTATTTTGGTTGTGTTCTTCTAGAGTTGTTTAAAACATACTAGTAGATTCTTTTATTTATATTGAGAAGTTCGTGACTAGTATATTTTTTTATTCATATTGGCAAGTTCGACAATTTTATTTGTGACCTAAATTTGTTGGGTTCGATACTTGTTTTATGATATTTTGTTTTTTGTAAGTGTCATTCAGAAGTGAAATGTTTTTTTTTGTGATTTGTTTTGATGTGTAATTGCTATCATCATCCAGAAATGAATCTAGTTATATATGATAAATATATGATTTAGTTGGTACACGATACTTCATTTCCATCATGATTGTATATAATATGTACAGGGCATGTTTGACCTAAGATGTAGATATTATGCTATTTGATATCTAATATTTTTCATTCAATGAGGGTGCTAAGACAATTTTACCCCATTTTGCATTCTTTCAAAATTTTAAAGGACATGGATACAAACACCTCCTTTGTTTATCTAAGAAAAAGTTGTCTTTAATAGAGTAGTTCTAATGATATGCATGATGCTGCATTAATGTGCTTTCTATTCTTGTGAGTGTATGTTCTTATTCCTAATAACCATTGCAAGTTTCTAAGTAACTCTAAAAATTCTAAATCAAATGACATAATTCATATTTTGATTGTCAACAAAAGAAAGGAAAAAGTGACATTCGTATCTATAAATACATAAGCAGGTTATATTTTTTCTTAGAGGGTAGCTTAAAAATGAGAGATTTTGAAAATAAGCTAATTGAGAACTCAAACACTATATTAAGGTTGTGGGTCTTGATAATACTCCACATTATAATAATGGTTCATGGGTTCCATTATCACTCCACAGTGTGAAGTGTTCAATTCTAATAGTTTGTTGGCATGTCAAGATTTGGGTCCCCACATGTCCGTTGGACCATTAAGGGGCAAGACAAAAAGTGGAGTCCCCACTTTCCCTAAATCTAGTTAGTGTAGTTGTGAGTGAGCCAATATTGCCTGTGAAATGTATAAATAAATACCTCCTTCTTCATTCATGCATTTATTCATTTGAGAGTCTAGGAGTTGAGAGAGTCGAGCTTTGGTATATTCTCTTCTATTGCACTACCTTAGTAATCTACATAATAAAAAACTGAGTCTTCCTAGCAATAGATGCACTAAGACATTACTAGGTTTTATAATTTAATGAAGGATTCATCAGTTTTTACAATATTTTACAATTTAGTGAAATGTTCGCCAAGATTCTACAATATCTAAGAATTTAGTGAAATATTTGCCAAAATTTTACAAGATCATATAATAGAATGAAAGATTAGCCAAAAGAATTATATATACATATTATGTTATTGATAAAATAACCTTCAATTTTTCCTATATATCAGGGAGACTCGCCCATTTATTATACATATAAATTTTGAGAGTGTTCTTAAAATTATCCCTGGTGCCAGCTATAGAGGTGGAGTTAGCTAGACTTCGGAGGAGATCTCAAGCGCTAGATGGCTTGACCATAATTGTAGAAGATGCCCGCAAGCTGTGACAGGTTGGAAAAGATTAATATTGATGATTCACAGACAGTTAGCTGGAAAAGTTCAAAATCAATTTGGTTTATAATTTGTTTTGATTAGGTGGCAATGTATTTTTTGAAGTCAAAAACTTTTTTGTTGATGTAATTAAAAAGTTTCTATTTTTAAGTTTTCTCGATCTATATGTTTGGATCCAAAAAAAGTTTTAAACTATTTTGATCCTACATGTTTGGATCCATAAACAATCTCGAAAGGATGTATTATTTTGTATAACTATAGGAGTTTAAGGTAGGAAAAGGGGTGCGAGATAGCAGTGGATTCATATAGAATTATTTTGGATACTTCTTTAAGTATGCAGCTTCTTTGAAATTTTGTAAGTATATTTTGAAAGTTGTATGAAGGATGATAAATATTATATGAGCCACTTTTATACTTTTAATCAATGCAAAATACTGTTTCAATGTCTTTGATATTATGTGATGACATTTATGAAAGATAGTGTTTCTATCTCTAGTTTCTCATTACAGATGCATGTATTTGTGTTACTTTTTACATAAGATGTTTTTTTCTGTTGTAGAGGCATTTATTATTGGTTTATATAATCAACTGTTTGTTGTTATATATAACTTATTCCCAAAATTGGCTCATACATATCTACTGTTTGTAGTCATATGTTTTTATATCGTCCTTGCTTACTTTATCTATTATATGCTTATGGGTCTTTGTTTTAGATTTAATCTTTAGTTTATCTCCATTATTTTCTGCCCTGCTATTATACACTAGTAAACTCAAAATTCAAAACCTAAATCTTTAGTCTATACCTTATGAGATTTATGAAATGCCTTGGCTTTGTACCATGGTAGTCTAGTACAAACTCTGTACCAACACAATGTAAAAGGACAACTTACAAGATAGACTTGAAAGCTATATGGTTTTGCTTTTAAGTCAACTCATTTGTGTTAATCTTTGAATTTAGTAACAATGAATTTCATGGAAAATTGCTCGGGCATAAAATTTGATGAAATTCACCGTAAAATTTTGTGTAAATATATTGAGATATTTGTTTATAACCTAAAGCAACTCCAAAGCGATATTGTTTTGCTTTTTAAGTCCCATTGTTTATGTTTGTATTTGAATTTAGTGACAAATTCAGAAAAAGTACCCGAGCGAAAAAATTGATAGAGTTTGACAATGAATTTTATCTTGTATGATTATATCAAAATGTTTTATTTATCATCTAATGTGCAAGGGCTTGCACAAACTTTATGAGACACTGGTGTAATATGGACCTTTGTATATAATGTCTTTTTGAAAGAATTTGACATAACAAAGATATGGGTTCTGAAATATTCAAATTCAATAAATTTAATTAGTATTTTATTTCTATTTCTATTTTTTATTTTATTTTTAAAATCTATAGAAATAAGTTAACTCGTGAATTTAGTCTATCAAATACTAAAATTTATATTTTTAAAATAAAAATTGACAAACTTGTTATTGGTTTGATGAAAAGGTTATTTAATTTCAATTAAGATAAAAAAGTTGTGTTAGGGTTTGTATTAATAAGTGGGTATTTCAAGTTAATTAATATAAAACTCATATGATGTGTTTTGATTTTTTATTATTATTTCAAAATATTCAAGGTTATATATATATATATATATATATATATATATGGCGTAGGTCAGGTGGTTGGGAAATTTGGTTGTTGCACTTCCCACCCGTGTTCGAATCTCATCAAACATATGCTAATTGGGAGTCAAGATTGTAATGCTTTATAAGGCTAGTGAGCTGATTATCGTGAATGCCCTGCCAAAGCCTTCGGAATATTCAATGGTTACTTGCATAATGAGTAACACATATTTTTATTAGACGTAGCTCATTATAATGAGTTGAGATTTCAAATTAATAGATTAAAACTTATATCATTTATTTGATTTTTTTCTTCCCAAAATATTCAAAGTTCTAAATTATTACACACACACACATACATGGAATTATTTTTTTAATAAAATATTATGAAATTTCATAATTATTAAGAAAATTAAATTTTAAGTCTACAGGGGTTAGAGTAATTGGTAATGAGTTATTGATATGAGAAGTCGTAAATGGAAGAGCATGAGTTTAAATCCCCGTGGGTACTTACAATATTTTTTTTAAAGAATTTACCTTTAAAGATTCATATATGTAAGTAACTTACAATTGTGAATAACTGAATATAAAATGTATATAGTTCAATATTTAATTATAAAAATAATGTTGGAATAACTCCTACATGTGAGATTATGTCATCATTGTGATTTGCTAATTGTGAGATTTTGTTGAAGAACTAATTGGATGTGAGATATTCTCTCCAACTTAGTCTCCTAGTTTGGTTTGTGGTTGAGATATTCTTGGAATAAGTTAGATTTGATAACAACCAACTGCACTCTATATATTGGAGTCACAATGCATTGTAATAATAAATAATACAAAATAATTTTCTGTGTGTGCAATCATGTCTCCTATTTTGATTTCTTAGTTGGTATTAGGCCCTGTTTTGGCTTAACTCCCTCATGGGAGAAGCATGAAGATGTGAAAGCAGCGATAAATGATCCTTTATAGATAGGTATAGATTATAGTTGAGATCTGTGTCTTGTGTGAGTGTTTTTGAGTGATCGCTACTGCTATATGATTGGACTGTTGGTGGATTCTCTGTATAGTAACAGTAATGAGTTGTTGCGAAGCATATTTGTTGAATCCGTTGATTTGATTGGAAGCCACAATTTTGTTGAATAATTTTGTGAGATAATTGCTGCTTGTGAGAAAATATGGATCCATTGATTGTTTTCAAAGGAGCCACAACAACTGTGTGTAGAGCCGTCGAGGGAGTCACAACCGCTATTTCATTAAAGCCAGAGTGTTTGAACGGTTGGAGCAGCTACAGGTTTGATACAAGACATGGTTAGAAGGAGTATCGATCTAAAGGTCACTAAAGAGAAGTATCGCTAAGACAGATGCCTTAATAATCTGAATGCTCTCGACATCATCGATTATCTTTTCACCAAATTGTTCCTAATGGACCCTAATGCTAGCATGCAATGAAAACCAAGGAAACAAACATTTTTGAATATGCTTCAGTCACTCCAGCTATCCATCTTGATGTTTTGACCCTTGCAAAATATAATAGGGGGAAATAGCAAGCATTTTTTTTATGTTTGATTTTTCCTTTGTTTGAGAAAAAATGATGAAGAATCTCCAAATCAGATGAAAGATTTATTGGTATGACAGAAATATATATCCAAAGCTAGAGAGGGAATTGAACAAGTTCAACTCAATATGTTGTCTAGTTAGTTCAGGAGGTGTGGATTTGGGGAAGGATACCTCACTAGTTGTTGAATATGAGAGTGGTCTGCTAGTGAGGTCACGATACATAGTGTGGTACAGTATTTGAATTTGGAGACCCTTGATTCGAGAGTTTGAGAGTGGAACTCGAGAATCCAATATGGAATAACTCCTATTTGTGAGTTTCTCTCATAATTTTAATTTGCTAATTGTGAGATGTTGAAGAGATGTGATATATTCTCTCCAACTTAGTCTCCTTGTTAGGTTTGTGGTTGATATATTCTTGGAATGAGTTATATCTGATAACAACCAAGTTCACTCTATATATTAGAGTCAAAATGCATTGTAATAATCAAGTAATTCAATAGAATTTTTGGTGTGTGCGATGTGCAATCATGTTTCCTATTTTGATTTCTGAGTTGGTACTAGAGCATGTTTTGGCTTAACTGCCTCACAGTAGGGCCAAGAATATGTGAGAGAAGTGATAAGTGATCCTTTATAGACATGTATAGATTGGAGTTGATATCTGTGTGTCTTGTGTGAGTGTTTTTGAGTGATCACTTCTCCTATATGATTAAACTATTGGTGGATTCTATGTATAGTAACAGTAACGAGTTGCTGTGAATAATATCTGTTGAAGACATTTCTTTGATTGGAAGTCACAGTTTTGCTGAATCATTTTGTGTGAGAATCACTGCCTGTGAAAAAAGAAGGATCCGTTGATCGTTGTTAGAGGAGCTACAAGAGATGTGCGTAGAGCCTCCAAGGGAGTCACAACCATTGTTTCATTAAATTTAGAGTGTTTGAATGGTTAGAGTAGATACTTGTTTGATACAACATAGGGTTAGGAGTATCGATCTAAAGGTCACTAAAGAGAAGTATCGCCATGCTAGATTCCTTGGTAATATGAATCCCCTTGACAACATCGATTATCTTTTCACTGAATTGTGCCTAACAGACATTGATGCCAACATCTAGTGAAAACCAAGGAAACAATTTTTTTTGAATATGAGGCATCCACTTCGGCTAACCAACTCATTATGGAAACCCTTTCCAAATATAAGTGGGGGTAGTAGCAGACATTTTTTTTCAATGTTCGATTTTTTCTTTGTTTGAAAAATAGTGATGAATAATCTCCAAATCAAATGAAAGAGTTCTTGGTATGAAACAAATATATATTCAAATCCAGAGGTGGAATTGAACAAGTTTAGCTCAGTTTGTTGTCCAGTTAGTTTGAGAGGTGTGGATTTGGTGAAGGATCCCTCACTAGTTGTTGAAGACGAGAGTGGTCTGCTAGTGAGGTCATGCGACATAGTGTGGTCCAACAATTGACTTGAGAGATCCTTGATTCTAAAGTTCAAGAGTGGAACTCAGGAATCCGATACTTAGGCATCTTGATGGAGTTTGTGGAATGCAAGATGCTACCCAACAAAGATTTAGACAAGTAGTCGTTAAGAGGGGGAATTGGAATAACTCATACTTGTGATATTTGTCCATAATTGTAATTTGCTAATTGTTAGAAATTGTTGAAGAGCTAGTTGGATGTGAGATCTGCTCTCCAACTTAGTCCCCTAGTTTGAAGTTTGGTTGAGATATTCTTGGAATAAGTTAGTTATGATAAAAACCAAGTGCACTCTATATATTGGAGTCAGAATGCATTGTAGTAATCAAGTAATTCAATATAATTTTTTGTGTATGCAATCATGTCTCCTATTATAATTTCATAGGAAACACTAACTTTGAAGAATCCTTTCTATTCCAATTTTCAACTACATTGTTTACCCAATTTAGCACAATTGATAACATTGCCTATCATATATACTTGAACTTGTATTGACATTGAGATGTGGTTTCTGGGAGCATTGCAGTAGCCATTTTGAGTGTCAACATTTTGAACCTGAATCAAGGTTCATCTTCGGGACAATAAGCATGAATTCTATTGACATTGTTTTTTTTTTAATATTAGAGGATGTCAATGCATTTTTAAAGATTTAATAATTGGAAACTAAGTGGAAAATAAAAGCACAAATTCTAATGTGAGAAACCATAGATATCATGTAACTCTTTTCATGGGAAATATTAATCTTGAAGAATCCTTTCTACTCCAATTTTCAACTAAAGTGTTCTACTCCAATCTTCAACTACATTTCATATGCTCGATATAATTGATTCTATTTCCTATCAAATTAATGGGTTAGACTGTAAAAAATAAAATGAAATATAAATATATCAATAAACAAATATTGAAATAAAAAAAAGTAATTAAACAAATATTAAATAAATTTGATATGTACTTAATCAAAAATATAGATGTACACTTAAATTAAAAAGGCACATAAGACCATTTTTATTGGTCCATCAAATTGCAATGTAAATATATCTCATCAATTTGTATTCAATAATATTTATTCTTTCCAAATGAAGTTATTTTGTATTGATTCATTATTCACTTCAGTAATCCTTGAGAATATCCAGATACATATATTGCAGTGGTATAAAAGCCCCTTCTTGGGCTTCATTCCGGCCTTTGGCCACAAACCCTCTCAGAGCTTCTGAAACTTGGCCTTTGGCCATTATTTTTAGAATTTGTCTAAACTTGGTTTTTGGCCATCATTTCTTGGGATTCCCAAAAATATAGGACCTTGTCCAAATCCAGGTCTTTGGCCAAAGAAGATTCAATCAAGTTAATCTAAAAAAAAAGAAGAGAAAATAATAAATTATTCCGGATGCAAATAAAAAAAAGAGACCAAGAAGTAAGAAAAAAAACAACAAAGAAGAAGGGAAAAAAATTATCCACAAGAGAAAAAAAATAGAGAAAAACGAAAGAATACAATTAAAAAAACCACACATGGTTTTACTTAATATATTAAAATTATAAAGAAGTTTTATATGGTATGCTTCAAGGACAAAGCATAAGGCAATGGAACAAATAAAATAATATATAAATATATATCAATAAACAAATATTGAAATATCCGTGAGATGTAGAACAATTGGTGGAGGGGTATGGTTAAGACGCCCCCTAAGCTGGAAGGTCGCCGATACCAAAAAATCCAACCATGTTAAGGGTTGGTGTGGTCCAAGCTGGGTGCGATCCCCGGGTGATTTTGACAGCTTAGATGCCCCTGGTTCATGGTTTCTTAGCCAATGGCAACCTTGCTTGTCAAGGGGGTTCCACCACTTGCCAAAAATAAAAATAAAAAAAATATTGAAATATTAAAATAAAAGTAATTAAACAAATATTAAATAAATTTACATGTAATTAATTGAAAAGATAGAGACATACCATTCCATTGAAAAGGCACATAAGACCACATTTAAATGGTCCATCAAATTGTAATGTAAATATATCTCATCAATTTATATTCAATATTATTTATTCTTTCCAAATGAAGTTATTTTCTATTGGTTGATTATTCACTTGAGTAATCCGAAAGAATACCCAAATACATTACATAGACACACAAATTGTATCGACATTATTTATTTATTTAAAAGGATAATGATACATTATTAAAATAAAATTCATAACACAAATTCTAATATTGGAAACTATAGTTAACATGTTATTGTTTTTTTTTAGACTATAACAGTGGGGAAGTTTGATTAAGAACCGGTGAATAAGCCACCGGGTGCTGTTTACATTAAACCAGGGGCGCGGGCTCTTGAGGAGAGTGGGAACTCAAGAGGCCCATCGAGAACTGAAGGAGACATATCAGCATGCTTAAGGGAGAAAACTGCAGAAATTGAACCAGAACAACAAGACCTGAAACTAACAAAACAACAAGAAGAAGAGAGCAGGCAGAACTAATTGAACTTCTCCAGGATCTTTTTTACTGCTGATTCCAAAGCTGTGATTCGATTGCCGAAGTTGCCAGTGGTTTTGGCTGCATATTTGAACTCAGTGAAGACCACATCTTTGTAGTAGTTCAGCTCGCCTTTGGAATCTTTGAGGTCCTTCTTGAGTGTGCTCAGTTCATTGGCGAAGGCTTTCCACTGGTTGAGGCCTTTAACTTCTTGGACATCTGTCTTTAACTTGAGGGTGTCCAAAGATTGCTGGATGTCAGCTAGACACTCTTCCACAGTCTGCACATTTGAGGAGGATCCTACAGAGTCCATGGGATCGCACTGAGGGGCGCGTGGAGCTGGATGGCCTCGAGAGTCTGAGAGGAGGCGGTCTGTAAGCTTCAGCAAAATTAGAGCTTTAGAGAACTGAACAGAGGGCAGCGCATCTGGTATACAGGGAGGCCCGATATAATAGCTGGAGGGGTCACGGTCACGATATGAGAAGGCAGAGAATCGAATCTCCAGAGCACTTGATGGGGAATCTTGACTGTAGCTTAGAAGATCAACGCAAAATCGAGAGAGCATCTTTCTCATGTACTAAAGATTGTCTGCAGATTGGAGCTCTGACCACATCGATTTAAGGGATATTGCAAATGGAAACTCTGTCACTGACCGCCAACACGTTTTTGTCCAGCGAAGCTGCCCTGTTGGCCTCCATGTCAGCCTTGCCATTGAGGCCACGAAGGATATGATAGAAGCTAATTACTTGGAATTTTGTGGTAACTAGAAGGATTTTTTTGATTATAGCGGCTAAGAAAATATTGGACGACAGAGTTTTAGAAATCATGGATTGGAGGATTAGCTTGGAATCCCCAAACACCACCAGCGAGTTTAAATTCCGCTCTTGGGCAAGCTTGAGGCCTTGCCAGAGCGCCAGTGCCTCGGCCATGTTGTTGGACATTGTGCCTAGCCCCCAAGCATAGTTGGCTAGGACGGAGTTCTCACTCGATAGGAGGATCCCTCCTCCTCCCGCTCGACCTGGATTGCCTTTGGAGGCTCCATCAAAGAACAACGTGTTTTCTTTTAGAGAGGATCTCCACATTAGGAAATCATTTTCTTCGAGCCGGATTTCCTAGTTAGCCTTTTTTGCAATGGGGATGTTGGGCATGGGCTCCGGATACTTAAATTGGGATAGCCATCTTCTTTCTTGGGGATCCAAATATTTGGAGTTCTTTAGATTGCTCTTGGCTATCACTAACTCCCCCAGGAGGGCTTTGCAATTGATTGCAATCTTGATGCTAGACTTTTTTTCATCCCTGAAGATGCGGCTATTGCGCTCCAGCCAGATCTTCCAGCAGATAGCTTTGGGGGCCCATATCCAAATTTATTTGAGAAGGTCTTTTTTGTGAAGGTCAAAGGGAGAACTGGAGGCCCAAGTGGCAAACGGGTCAGGGATGTTGTGGGGAACATCAAGGTCTTCTAAATTTAGGAGGAGGACCTCCGACCAAACTTCTTGGGAGAAAGGGCAGTTTAACAGGAGGTGGTCCATTGTCTCTTCTTCTGAGCAACAAAGGGGACATCTGGAAGGACCCTCCATGCCTCTGGTTTTTAAATTATCCCCAGTCAAGATACTTTTATGGGCAGCAGTCCAACAGAAGAAGTCTATTTTCGGCATAAACGGAAAGTTCCAAATGAAATTCCATCTGGCTGGATTGGGGGCGACGTGTGGCCAAGAAAGGAATACTTTGTAACCTTCACTGGCTGAGTATTTACCTGAACGCTGGCCCCACCCTCTTTTGTCCGGCGTGTTCTTTGCAGCTAGCGCTTTCCCTTGGAGGAGATGCATTAGGCTATCCTTTTCAGCATTTAACCAATTGGGGAGATTGTCAATCTGCCAGGCCTTCCAAATGCTTTCTTCGTCTTCTTCCCAGCTAGAGATGTCCCACAGGGTATTTAAGTTGTTGTTTTGGGCCCAGTCCATAATGTTTTTTATACCTGGATTTTGATTTAGAGGTTGATCTCCCATGATGGCGTCCTCCCACAGATTTATTTTCTTTCCGTTTCCGGGAATCCAATAGAGATTGGGCTGGAATAATGGCAGGGCTTTAAGGCAAAGCTTGAAAATTGGGGAGCCTGACTTGCGAAGGATTGGCTTATCCAGGCATCGTAGCCTTTCACCGTTGAAGTATTTCCTTCTTAGAACTTTGCTGCACCAACTGTCTTTTCCGGCGATCAGGCTCCAAAGAGTTTTGGCCCCCATGGCCAGGTTTTGTTTTGCCAGGTCCCTTACCTGAAGGCCTCCTTCCTTATAAGGCTTTTGAATTTTGTTCCAACTCACTAGATGGAATCGGTGGAGGTTCCCCTTGCCTCCTTCCCACAGAAACTTTTTTATCAGAGACTCCATTTTTTTCAGGATAGAGGCAGGCGCAAGCAGTATAGAATTTTGGTATATTGGAATGCTCATGAGCACCGATTTTAACAGAATTGTTTTGCATGCTGGATTTAACCAGTTGGCGCCCCAGTTTTGTATTCTCTTTTTAATTTTGTCAATGATTGGAGTCCAGTGGATAGCCTTTGAACCTTTCTTGAAGATTGGAGCTCCAAGATAGGAGAAGGAGTCCCAAACGTGAACAACTTCCATGCCCAGCAGTCTGGCTATATCCCCTAGTTCTTTTCCTGAACAGTTCCAGCTATAGACCTTGCTTTTTTGAGGATTGATTATGTTTCCTGAGATCTGATTATAGAGATCAAGCTCTTTTTTGAACTGGTTAGCCATGAAGACGCTAGCTCCACCTAGAAGGATCATGTCATCCGCAAACTGGGCGTGATTTATATTTTTTACCCTTGGTGCCAGCCGGAGGCTGGGGAGAATATTTTCCTGATTGCTGAAGGTTAACTGGAAGCTTAGAACAGATGCCTGAATTGCATAGAGGAGGGGCGATAAGGGGCAGCCTTGCCGGAGCCCTCTGGACGCTTGGAAAAAGTCAGTGGATCTGCCATTAACTAGAGGGGCAATCCAGGGAGAACTGACACAGCCTTGCACCCAGTTGATAAAGTGAGTGGAGAACCCCATTTTTTTCATGACTAGAAAGAGGAAGTCATGTCTTACCCTGTCAAAGGCGTTGGCTAAATCCAGTTTTATCACCATTCCTTCTTCTTTGTTCTGGTAATTTGTATGATTGGCCTCTTGAACAAGGATAATATTGTCTTGGATCTTCCTGCCTTTTATGAACCCTCCTTGGTTCTCCGGGATGACTTTGGGGAGGATTTTTTTGAGTCTATTGGCAATGATTTTGGATATAATCTTGTAGCTGAGATTGCAAAGGGAGATTGGCCAGAATCTGGAGAAGGAAGTGGCCCCCTTTTCTTTCAGGATTAGAGTGAGAAAGGCAGAGTTGGTGCTTCCACCTATCTTGCAGGTGGCTTGGGTATGCCTTACCATCCTTAGCAGGTCCAGTTTAATTATGTCCCAGCAACTGGTGTAGAAGATGGCTGAGAAACCGTCAGGGCTAGGGGCACTATCAGGCTTCATTCTGAAGAGGGCTCTTTTTAGTTCTTTTAATGAGATGGGAGCTGTGAGGAGGAGGTTATCAGCCTCTTGAATTATGGGCGGGATGAGGTCGAAAGGGTGATCCATGGGGTTTAAAGGGCTGTCCTCAGGGGCAGAAAAAAGGTCTTTGAAGGTGAGGAAGGCTGCTTTCTTTATTTCTTCTGTGTCTTTTATCAGAGAACCTCGAAAGTTTATTTCAGTGACAACTTTGTAGCCTTTGCGGGCTTCGGCTTGTTTATGGAAATAATTTATGTTTTTATCCCCACTCTTTAGCCACAAGCTTCTGGACTTCTGACGCCAGAATTCTTCTTCTACCCTGCAGGCTTTGAAATATGCCTTTTGGAGCTCAGCTTCTTTGGAGAGGGTCGTGCTGGAGATGGGAACAGATTCCATCGCATGCTGATGGTTTTCGAGGGCTTTTTGGGCTGCGATTCTGATGGAGGTGGGGGTGGATAAGAGTTTAGCCCAACTCTTTAGCTCTGCTTTGAGTCTCTTTAATTTCTGTTCCCAGGTGTAGGAGGGAGACCTCGGCACCGGTAGAGACCATGAGTTCGCTACTACTTGCTGGAAGTTGTCCTGGAGCAGCTAGAGAGGACTGAAGCGGAAGGGGATGGGGCCCAAAGGAGCATCTGAGAAGATATCTAGCAGGATCAGCCTGTGGTCCGAGGTGCTGTTGGGGAGGATTTTGGAAGTGGCCAACATTCCAGAGGAAAGGAAGTCCGAATGAATGAGGAATCTGTCAAGGCGAGTAGCTATGTGACCAGGACCCAGTCTATTGTTAGACCAGGTAAACTTCCCTGAAGGAGGCTTGACATCCATCAGGTCCCAATGGAGGATAATGTCCTCTACCCATTATCTAGCTTGGTCCCTTACTATGGAGCCCCCTTTCTTCTCTTTAGTGGAGAGCGTGACGTTGAGATCTCCTGCAATGATAATGTTTCTTGGGCTGTGCTGGCTAAGAAACATATCGAGGGAATCCCAGCAGCTACGTTTTTCAGGAAAAAGGTTAGGAACATATAAATTAAAGAGACTTACTTACTGTCCAGAGTCTCGATGGAGCAGATTTGTAAAGATCAAGTGATCGCTGCGTTCTTCCTTGATCAGTTCAAACTTTGTAGAATCCCAGAATGTTTCTATACCTCTAGAGGAACCTTTGGAGCTTATTACTATCCCAGGTCCTTTTTTCCAGAGGGCATGACCTACTTGATAGAGGATTGAATCCTCCATTTTTGTCTCCTGGATTAACAGAATGTCTGGCTTGTTTATTCTGATGATGTCTTTCAGGGCTTCTTCTTTTTGGTTTGAGCCTAAAACTCTGCAGTTCCAGGAGATGTAACACATTTAGAGTTTTTTGGAAGGGGAGGCCCCCTTGGAAGGTTGGCCTTACTTAGATCTGGTGCTGATCATGTTTGGCAACGTTTTCTGAGATCCTTTGGCTACATCTCTGAATGACTTCTCTTCGTGGTGCTTTTTTTTGGATTTTCTTCCCCTGCTGGTCTTTAGCGGCGTTGCATGTGGGCTGCTGGATTCCGAGGCGTATTCATCTGAGAAACCACCTTGATCTGAGTCTATGTTGGAAGGATCCTCCTCTTGGCTGGCGATATTTGAGAGCTCTCCCATGGGGACGTGGGGGGGGATAATCTCAGTTAAGACTGGTGTTAGATCTGGACTTGGATGCAAGGATACTTCGCCGGATCTGATGGGGTCTGCCGATTTAGATCTGGCCTCGTTTCTTCTTCCTGCACTTGTTTCTTCAGTTGCCGAGGGTTGATTGGTGGCATGCTCCTGAGAGAGGTTTGGTGGGGGGTTTCTTCCTTCTGTAGTATCCTCCATACTGCTTGGGACTTGTGGATCAGATCCTTGCCTTTTTTCTTGGATTTTTGGGGCTGTTTTTGCTTTTTTGGGCCTTTGCCATCCTTCTGTATCATTTCCTTGCTGATTTTTGGGGCAATTTCTTTGGAAGTGGCCATGCTCATGGCAGAGTCTGCATTTGAAGGGTAGTTGTTCGTAGTCCAGCTGTTGATAGTGGTGCCAATCACCCACCGAGATCTTGATCGCTTCTGGTAGCCTGGCCTCAAGATTCACCTCAACGCAGATTCTTGCACAAGAGTGTTGACCCTTGGGATCTGCTTTGTCAATGTATCAGCCAAGCCCGTTCCCTATTTTTTCCAGAGATTCTGAGTTCCAGCAGTGCGCTGGTAGATTAGGGAGATGGACCCAGATAGGGACCTCCTTGGGGGCATCAAGATTCGGGTCGAAATCCGGGGTCCAACGATTGAGGTACAGACCTTGAGAACCCATGAAGTAAGGACCGTTTCTGAAGATGAGGTCTCGGTCATCCTTGGAGATGAATTCAAAAATATAGAAGCCTCTGTCCACCGGATAGCAGGTGACACTTTGCTTCAGTTGGGGCCTCCAGTTTCTTTGTATCCAGTCACCCGTTGTTCTTATGGAGGGCCACAAACCCATGAACTGCCCGACCAACCCACGATCTGCCAGGGCCAGGGAAATCTTGATGGGTTTTTCTTCTGGCAGGATGATTTCAGGTATTGCCTCCAGTTTCTTGATGAATTTCGGGATCGGAGGGGCTGACGTCTTCTTTCCGGCAGCCGTAACAAGCCTCTTGAAGGCTTCTTCATCAGAGAGAGGAGTGGAGGGAGGGGGATTCCCTCCCCCAGGCACAGCCATGGAGGCCGCAGATCAAAGCGTGCGAAGCCCTAGCAGCTCATGCACAATCTAGGAGTGCAACCTGATGGTTATTGTTCAACAAAAAAAATCCGTTAACATGTTATTGTTTTTTTTTACTAAAACGGTTATGGGACTTTTTAATTATCGACTGGAAAACCAGCTGCCAGAGGCTTTACAATCTGAGACTAGATTATCATAAACATGGAAACCAGAAAACAGGTTGCAAACTAACGATTACGCCCTTTACAAAAGTTCTGGTGAGCTAAACAGAGACATAAGAGAAAACCATAACCAGCTGAGCTTGTAAACAGATAGAACAAAGCTTGTAAACAGGGGAGAGCTTGAAAACTGAGTAGAAGAACATCAGCGATCTGGTTTAGGCGCCTCCTTGAGTAGATCAGCGACCTTCTTTTCCAGTTCCTTCAGCCTGGAACCAATTCCTCCAGTGGCCTCAACCAACTCCTTTATATTTTTCAGCTTGTCTTCGTAGATCTCTTCCCTCAATTCTTTTAATTCCATGTTCATGCTTTCCCATCTGCTCGTTCCAAGAGCCTGCATCCTGAGTTGCTTGCTCTCTACTTTGCTACAAGCTGACTTTAGCTCGTTGAGATCCGTCTGGAGTTGACCAAGGCGCGATTCAAGGGAGGACGAGCTGGAGGCCATCACCGTGCTTCCTACCACTTACTTAGATCACTCTCTGCAAATAGCTCAGCGCTTTCTTCAGATAGAGACAGTGAATAATGGGGCTGAAGGGGGGACGCTGCCTGATATAGAAACGTGAAAATGGCTGTATCTGAAAAGAGGGATGTAACAATACAGATCCTTGAGATTTCCTTTACTGACAGTCAATTTACTTTGCTGGATGAGGATCTTCCTTGAGGGCGATTAATGGGTGCCAATTTTGATGGAGATAGAGCCAGTACAAAGAGGATCGTGGTCATGATTCCAATTCGCTGCTTGTTTGAATTATTACTGTAGTTTGTACAGCACAAAATCCTCCAGATATTCGCCCACGCTAAGCTCAAGTAGCACGAGATTCTCAATGCAAATTCTGTACAGGGCTGAAAGGGTCAGAGTCGCTGTGACTAAGGGATGGTCACGTGACTGATGGAGCCATTTAGACTTAGTTCTCCTTTGTTCAACTGTACTCCCATGTTTGCTTCATGATCAGCTAATTTGTTCAGATGCCTAAGAACGTGGTAAAATTTCACCTCTTCAAAATCTTTTATTTTGAGTGAGACTTTCCTGTAGATGTGGGTCAGCTCCATATTGTTTGGAGGCTTCTTCAGAATGAGAGCCTGGATGGTGATTCTGGAGTCACTTATTATAACGAGCTTCTTGAGGGAGAGTGCTCTAGCCTGAGTGAGACCCTGCCAAATGGCAAGAAATTCGGCAGCATTATTATTTTTTTTGCCCAGACCCCAGGAGAAATTGAGGATAATCCTGCCAGTGACATCAATTATAACTCCTCCGCTGCCTGGAAGCCCGGGATTTCCCTTCGAGGCCCCGTCAACCTGCAGTATGTGCTCATTCAGAGCAGATCTCCATTTGATGAACTCCTGCTCTTCTAATCTAATTTCCCAAGGATCGTAATGCTTAACCGAGATCTTGGATCGGGTGAGAATGGAGGGGTCGATCTGATGGAACCAGCTGTGATCATTGTGATCTGGGGAGGCTTCATTGGTGAGATTGGGATTTGAAGAAACCAGCTCCCCAATCAAGGCTTTTACTTTAGTGGCAACTTGGACCGGAGTACCTGCTTTGTCCTGGAAAACTCTGCTGTTTCTTTCCAACCAAACTTTCCAGCAGAAGACTTTAGGAATCCACATCCAGCATAATTTTATCAGCTTCAGATTGGTAAGAGGGAAGGGGGCTAAGTCAGGCCAATGAGCAAACAGGATGAAGATGGAAGAGGGAAGAGTCAGGTTCAGCTGTTCAAGGAGAAGATTCTAGATATCAATTGCAAACGGGCACTGCAGAAACAGATGAAGCGAGTTTTCTTCATGGCTGGCACAGAGAGGGCATCTAGAGGGCCCCTCCCAACCTCTTTTAAGAAGATTGTCCCAGGTTAAAATGCTGTTGTGCAGGAGAGACCAGCAAAAAAGATCGATCTTGGGGAGGGAGGGGTGGAGCCACAGATTTCTCCACACCTTGGGGTCAGGGGCAGCCCACGGAATGGATTTAAGGATAACATAACCAGCAGAGGCTGAGTACTTTCCGAAGGAAGAGACCCAACCCCTTTTATCTTTCAGCTTAGAGGAAGTTGGGGAGAGGCCTTGAAGAGCAACTAGGAGGGCGCGGGCTTCTAGGTCAAGAGGCGGTGGGACAGGCCCCAGGTCCCACTCGAGCCAACTGTCATCCGACCCCCACCTAGAAAGATCCCAAAGGGTGAATTTACTGAAGGAATGAAGCCAGTTTTTGATATTCTCCAGACCAACCGAGCCAATAAGAGGAGGCTGACCTAGAATAGAGTCTTCCCAAAAATTTATTTTGGCGCCATTACCCGGAATCCAAGTGAGGTTGGAAGAGATCAAGTTTAGGGATTTGAGGCAAAGGGAGAGGATAGGGGAGCCTTTCGTCGTCCTTGGGGGGTGGTCCAGGCACCTTTCTTTGTGGCCTCTGAAGTACTTTGTTCTCAACGCTTTGGAGCTCCAAGTGGTTTTCCCCCTGACCATTTTCCAGAGAATTTTTCCTCCCATGGCTAAGTTCTGAGTAGCCACATCTTTGATTTGCAGCCCTCCTTCCCATTTTGGGGCTTTGACTTTGTTCCAGCTTACTAAGTGCATTTTCCTTCCTTCATTCCTCCCCCCTTCCCAAAGGAAATTTTTCAGCAGCTTGTCAATTTCTATCACTATTCCTTTAGGGGCTAATAAGAGCGAGGCTTGGTAAACAGGCAGGGAGGTTAAAACAGAGTTTATGAGAACTAATTTACCAGCTTTGTTCAGCCAAGAGGCCCCCCAAGACTTGATTTTATTCTTGAGTTTTTCGAGCAAGGGCATCCAAAGGCTTTTTCTAGGGGCTGTTTTCACGAGAGGAATTCCGAGATATTTAATGGAATCCCACCGGGAGGTCCCCTCCATGTTCAGCATTCTGAAGATTTCAGCCATCTCGATGGGGGGGCAGTTCCAGCTGTAGATCTTGCTTTTCCTCAAGCTGATTTCACTTCCAGAAGCCTCCGTGAAGGCATCCAACTCATTCTTGAAGGACCTGGCAGTAGAAAGATTTGCCCGGCCTAAAAGGAGGGTATCATCCGCGAACTGGGCGTGGTTCAGGTTCTTCACTCTGGGAGAGATAGACAGCCCCGAAAGAGACTACGGCTGGGTTCTCTTAACAAGTTGGAGGCTGAGGACCGAGGCTTGGATCACATAAAGCAGGGGGGATAGAGGGCAGCCCTGCCTTAAGCCCCTAGATGCTTGAAAGAAGGTGGTCGGTCTCCCGTTCACCAATGGGGCGATCCAGGGTTCCGAAATGCAAGCTTTGATCCAATTTACTAACTGAGGGTGGAAACCCATTTTTCCCATAACAGCAAACAGAAAACTTAATTGAACTCTGTCAAAAGCATTAGCCAGGTCAAGCTTCACTATCATACCTTTTTCTTTTCGTTGACAGCTGGAATGGATAGCCTCCTGAACCAAGATGATGTTGTCCTGGATTTGTCTGCCCTGAATGAAGCCCCCTTGGTTCTCCGGGATGATCCTTGGGAGGATTTTTTTTAGTCTGTTGGCGATTACTTTAGTGAGGATTTTATAGCCTGTATTGCAAAGAGAGATGGGCCGGAATCTGGAAAAGTTTAGAGCTCCTTTCTCTTTAGGTATTAACGCCAGGAAAGAGGAGTTTGTGCTCCCACCTATTTTGCTGCAATTCTGGGATTGCCTTACCATTTTGACCAAGTCTTTCTGAATGATTTCCCAGCAAACTATGAAGAATCTTGCCGTAAATCCATCTGGCCCGGGGGCCTTGTCCGGGTTCATTCCCTGAATAGCTTCTCTTATCTCTTCAGTCGAGATTGAAGCCATTAGCCTGCGATTTTCTTCCACGTTGATGAGCAAGGGGATCTCAGAGAGAGGGTATCGATCCAGTGGGGGGGTCGCGTCCATATCTTCAGTGAACAAATCTTTAAAAAAGCAGTGGGCTGCGTTCTTTATCTCCTCAAAGTTTCTGATCACTTGTTCCTGGAAATGAATTTCTCTAATGTTATTCTGATTTTTCCTTGCTTCTGCCTGTTTATGAAAGAAGGAGGTGTTCTTATCGCCCTCTTGCAGCCAAAGGCAACGCGCTTTTATTCTCCAATACTGCTCCTCTCTTCTCAGCGCTGAGTGAAGGGCCTTTTGGAGGTCGATTTCCTTGTTTAGCATCTCCGGGGTGATCATGGACTCCTCCATAAAAATCTGGTGATTCCCAAGAGCGCGTTGGGCCTGCATTCTTTCCAAGATGGGAGATGGCTGGGCCTTTGCCCAGGATTTCAGGGCCATTTTAAGTCTTCTTAGTTTCTCCTCCCAAATGTAGAATGGTGAGCCAGAGACTGCCTTGTTCCACGTTTCTGCAACCAGATTTGAGAAACCTTCCATGGAGACCCAAAGTGGGCTGAAGCGAAATGGAATGGGCCCCAACTTTTCTCCAGCGGTCAGAGCCAAAGAGATAGGCTTGTGGTCAGAGGTGCAAGCCTGCAAGATTTCTGAGTTGGCAAAGAGACCAAGCGTTAGGAAGGACGAGAGAACCAAGAACCGATCCAGGCGGGCTGCAATATGGCCTGGGCCAACTCTTTTATTTGTCCACGTGAATTTGCCTCTGCTGGGTTTGATATCCTCCAGAT
>LPNX010649539.1:390471-405471 GCA_001517045.1 Pseudotsuga menziesii
CTTGCTTGGATGGTCTCAGGTGCCTCCATCTTCGTCTCCTGGATCAGAAGAATCTCTGGTGAGTTCATTCGGACAAGATCTTTGATTGCTTCTTCTTTGGTCTTGCTTCCCATCCCTTTGCAATTCCAGGAGACGAACAACATGAGGATCAGGAGGAGGGGGGGGTGGCTCCTTTCGGAGCCCTGCCTTTCTTTGAGGATCTGGTTTCTATCATGTCCGGAATGGTTTGCTGGAATCCTGCCGTAACATCTCTATACGATATTTCCTCCCGTTTTTTACGATCTGGCTTCCTTCCTCTTGGGTTCCTTTCAGGGGTTCCTACCGAACTGCTAGTTTCAGTGCCCCCCCCATCTGATTCAGCTCCAGTACCAGAATCCAATGTGATATTTTCTTCATCCGATTTCAGTGTTTCTTTGGCTATTGGATCGTTATTTTCCTTCGCTGGTTTTTCTGAGGAGGCTGCTGATTGAGTTGCTATCTCTATACATTCCTTTTCCGGTTCATTTGGAGGATTTGTGTCTTTTGCTTGGGGCTCCTTTGGCGGATTCGCATTTGCCTGAGGATGGGTCTGCATGTGGTCAGGTCTTGGTTCTTTGGGTTTAGAGGCTGGCTTTCTTCTCTTAACCTTATGCCATCCTTCCGATTCTTCCTTGTCCAGTGATTGATTTTTTGGGCAATTCCTCTGAAAATGGCCGTGCTCTTGGCAGAGTCGGCATTTGAACGGAAGATGTTCATAGTCCACTTTCTGGAAGTGGGTCCAGGTGCCCACTTTCAGCTTCACGGCCTCTGGAAGACCTGCTTCGAGGTTCACCTCCACACAAATCCTGGCGCAGTTGTAGATGTTCTTGTTGTCTGCCTTGTCCACGAATTTTCCTATTCCATTTCCAATCTTCTGCAGTGCTTCGAAGTTCCAGCAATGGATCGGCAGATTGGGAAGCCTGACCCAGACCGGCACCTCCTTAGGCAGATCCACTGAGGGGTCAAAATCTGGAGTCCAGCGATTTAGATACAGCCCTTGGGATCCCATGAAGTATGGGCCATTCCGGAAGATGAGATCTTTGTCTTCCTTGTCAATGAATTCGAAGAGGAAGTAGCCACTGCTCAGGGGGTAGCAGGTGACTCCATGATTTAGATGCGGCTTCCAATTTCTTTGGATCCAGTCGTCGGTAGTCTTTGCTGAAGGCCAAAGGCCCATAAATTGGCCGACCAGACCTCTTTCAGAAAGAGCCAGGGCAATCTTGACCGAGGAAGTCTCTGGCAGGGCGATTTCAGGAATATCAGCGAGCTTTTTGATGAATTTGGGGATCACAGGAGGGGCAGATCTCTTCCCTCCGCCTGCAACTAATCTCCGAAACGCGTCCATCTCTGCATGAAGGGGGGAGGGGGAGGATCTCCTCGCCCCCAGGGG
Source organism: Pseudotsuga menziesii (assembly GCA_001517045.1). NCBI lineage: Eukaryota > Viridiplantae > Streptophyta > Pinopsida > Pinales > Pinaceae > Pseudotsuga > Pseudotsuga menziesii. Next base: position 391,880 of record LPNX010649539.1, read on the forward strand.
CGGCCATGGCTGCCAGGAACCCTAGCTCACGAGCGCGCACAGCTCCTAAGGCCGCGAGACCACAAGCGATTACCCAAAAAAAAAAAAAACTAAAAAAAAAAAAACCGTTAACATGTTATTGTTACTAAGGGCACCTTTTCATGTTATTTTACAAATAGATTAAGCATTATTTAATAAGATTTAGTTATAATTATAAATATTATGGTATAACTCTTGGAATTAATGTATTTTTGATGTGAATATAAATAAATTGAAAATGATATTTCAAAATAGTGAATATAGTTAAATTATTAAATAAATTTGAACATTATACGCATGTTGGCTTAGGCATTTTGTTTTGGTAAGTAAGAAGACTTTATATTAAATATTATTCAAAACTTTACATAGAACTTTTGTCAAAACATAGATAGAGATCCAGTTCCTCATTCAAATCTTCAAACAACTAGAACAACTACCTAAATAATTCAGAGACTAGAACCCCAAAATTCCCCTCCCCACAGGGGAAACAGGGGTCATATCAATCTTAACCTTGCTATTAGAAAAACCATAGAGATTTCGTACAGATTGTTAAGAACATAACAAAATCTATGATATGCAAACAATTGATAGCTACTATATATCAAAAACTAACATCTTTAGAGATTAGAAACAATAATAAGGAGTCCTGTTGCCCAACAAATGAGCCACCCCTTCCTCTAGACTATTGTTTAATAACAAAATCCCTCTCCAAAACCAGTCTAGGAAGAAACATGATCCACAAATGATTCATTATAACATCAATATTCTTATGCATCGGTTTGGAGTCAGCCTATTTCTCTTTCTAGAAGGAGGTAGGAGCCTTATCACCCTAGTGCTTTGTCTCATGCTCCAACATAACATAATTCATGATGGCTTTTGTCACCCAAAACATCGATACCACACATTTAGTATAGAAAAAGGCAATCCTTGGTCATGCTTGGGTCAATAGTCCAATCTTCAAGATCCAAGAATTATTTCGTTGGTTACGTAACTTCTAGGTTTTCCTAAATTTCTTGCTCCACCTCATCTATTTCATTGCGAATCACCTAAGGTATTGTCACCATATACATTCAGACATATTGGGAAATGTAATTACACTCACAGTTGGCTCATTTTCAACCATCACCAACTTTCTCATCATCGTTCGCTCCCATCTCCATCTTTGCATATCCACTCGGGTCCATAAGAAACTTGGTTTTTAGTCCTACCACCTTACACATGAAGCTGAACTTACATTGCAGTTTGAAGATCCGACCCACCTCTTTGTAACGTGGTAGATTCCAATTGACATTAGGTCCATTGAGTTCGGGACACTGCTACAGAATTCCCACCTCATATAATAATTTCCCATACCCATGGACATATTACCCCAATAATGAGAAATACTCCTTGTTAATCGTCTCTTCATTTTGGACCAGCTTGAATGCCACTATAAGGACTCATCTCACCTCTTGTAATGTCATTACAATTCACAAACTGTTTCCATATGTGCGGAGTGATATGGTGATAGTGACCAGATGTTTGCATAATAACTCCTTCCCTCAGCACGTGTTCATCACCTCACTCCACGTGCCTCATTCTCACCTCTCTCATATGATATGGAAACACCCACATCCGAGGTGGTGAAATTGTGGTATTCCAGAACATTACATTGAGAAACAAAGTTTTGGTCCCCAAGGTCTTTGACATTGCCTTCCTTGAAGCAGACAAGCTCCTGAACCCCCTTGTTGGCAAGGAAGTTTGCCAACCTATTCCCATTACGCCCGCCATGACTAAAATAGAGGCTCTGAAGATGACAGATTGTTGTTATCAACTTCTCCAACTTGAATTATAGACATTGATGTTCATAAACCTTTGAGACCAGCTTCCCATTTTGGAGGTGTTTCGCCATGGTCAATATTACTTTGGAATCTCCTTCAATATTAATCGGATCATAAACTCTCCTTCTGGATATAATAATTCCATTTAGGAGACAATCCACCTCTACTGAATTGTTAGTATCTGACCCAATGAAATCCTAGTATGCCCAAATAATTTCTCCCTTAAAATTGTGAAAGACTCCCCCAAATCCAGCTAGGCCAGGATTTCCTTTTGATGCGCCATCAAAATTTATCTTGATGAGATTAGTCGGGTTAGGGGGGCACACCATATCTTCGAGCCACTGCTTCCAACCTTCTTAGAATAACATTTACCAATTAATTATGAGCCGACATGAATTCCCCAAATACTAAACAATTCCTCTCTCATTAACATTGGATTGCATGTCCTCATCCCACTATTGAGACAGTTTCAGTGTTTCCTGAATGTGATTTTGAATTAGGCTTCACACCCTCTCAACTGGATTTCTGTTGTCCCTAAAGATGCACTGATTGATTTCCTTCCATACTTCCTACATCAAAAATATCTGGAGAGCTACCAAAGTTGATTCAAAATTGGATTTTGGAATGGTTTCTCCTTCCATTCCAATAGTGAAATATCTAGACGTCCCTAACCCTCGAATATTAGAAGAATCTTTCATCCCCATAATCCAACATAGTGGAAGCAAATGAGAATTTTTCCACAAGGTGATCCATCATTATTTCATCTGATAAGCACATGCCGCAACGCACAAATCCTTCAAATCCGCATCTCTATAGATTTTCCCTTGCCAATATGTGCCTTTTATGCATTAGCCAAAGAAAGGTGGCCACCTTTGGCCAAATAGTAGCCCCCCAGACCTTCTTCAACTTTGGATCCTGAGGTCCTCTTGCCCATATTTCCCAAATACTATAAGCCTCTTTCAAGTTAAAGGTCCCTTTGGATGAGTATTGTAACGTCCCCGACCCTTCGACTAGCGAAGAGGACGCTACCACACTATGATATCACCCGAACAACTAGCCCCATGAAGTTTTTCTTAACTAAAAACTGACAAACTGAAATGCTTTGAAGTAAAAAATGCAGAGATGCATAATTATTAAGCATATAGCGGAAGCAAGACCATACATTCAAGCATTCAACAAGTTCATCATAATTCATTAGACATCAAATATAATTGCAGAGATGGAAGAGTCAAGAATACTTATCTTATGTAGTATTCATCCCGCAACCAGCTACGTCGCTGCAACGTTCCACCCAACCATAGGCCAGTGTGCTCCTTAATCTCTTAGCAACACTACCACCCCCGAGCTGGGCATTATTTCCCAAGGAATAAGGAACAAGCAGGCTTGCACATAGCCAAGAATACACAAATCAGCAAGCCAACACAGTTGGGGTTATCAGGCCATCAACAAATCAGCCAAGCCAACACAGTTCGAAAACCAACCACTGCATACACGCAGCAAAACAAGCGGTTCACAGCTTGGGAGGGGAAATCCGATTCCTGAGTCGTTCTTGGCCCTATCATGGCCAAAACGAATCAATAATAGCCACAACAAACCAAAACAAAAAAGAACCCACATCAAACCACAAATCGCGGGGAAAACAATAGCCCCGATCTCAACACTGGAACAACGGGAAATACACAGCCCGAAATAGAAGAGGTGATCAAACTCTCAGCCTGGACAAGGAAAACATATACAAAGACCACAAAATTGATATGGAAACACACCCCCTCAGCAGAAATCGTGAATGGCTCCTTCACAGGGAAATCGTGGATGGCATAAAACGGCTCCTCAGCTTGCTGCGTGAGGAAAATAATGAAGAATTCTAGCCTGTGCGTGAGGAGAAGGGGTGACCGTTTCTACGTGTGGATGGACAGAATGGAGGAATGGGAGAATGGAGTTGTTTTCCTCCTTTCCCACATGAAGTGAGACTCCGCTGGTGGAGTGTGCGTGTGGGCAAGGGCTGCCAGTCCTGCCACACACCACTGCCTAGCAATAACTACCCCCAACTAATCAACAGAAGTTTTAATGTGGTAGTTGACTGATGAGACAAGGAAAGGTGAGTGAGTCAAAAGGGTGGGTGACAACTAAATGGGTTTAACAGCTGACACATGGATTTTCCCCATTGGCCCAAGGTTTAATAATTCCCCTTCCTTATCCTTAGGAAACTCATGCCCTTTTTATCATGGTTGCATTGATGTAGCTGGTTGGGGTTCATTTTAATTAAAATGCATATTTACACGATGCCAAAACTATAAGGTGCTAGATAGCACGATATACCATTGGCAACGATTCCAATCACTGAAACATAACACAACCAAATCAATGGTGGGGCTTTTTCCTTTAGCTCCACACCATGATTAATTACCATATATACATCAACCTTTTAATGCAAATGGGGTCAAAACCGGGGTGTTACAAGTACCCCCATCGAATCTTGTCCTCTCCTACATAAGATCTAATGCATATATTTTGAAATTCCTCCCATAAATATTGAACTTCCTCTTGTTGACTCATGTCTCTCCACCAGTCCCTTGAGTGTCATCTACATAATTCATTGTTGTCTTGATGTAATTGCTAGTAGTCCTTGAATTTAAATCCCTAAATCCCTTGACCTTGTCTTCGAGTCCCCTAAAGATCAAATTCAATATTGATTGAAGAAAATCATTTTCAAGAGTCATTCCAAAAGTAAGCTACCTCTCCATTCTTACCTACCATAAATTGTGTTTTTTGACTAGATCTTGACCCATATTAGCCGAGTTCCAAACATATGATCCTCCCCTTGTGGTGTTAAACTGGATTAGATTATGTTGATTCAAAATCACTGAGATATTTACAATGCCACAATTGGGCGCAAGGTTCGTTATGATATGAGACCCACCTCCACCATTTTCATCTCCCATTACCTCACTGCTTTTTTCTAGGTCTCGTAGGCCAAGGTCACCCTGGGATTTTTGGCAGGAACAAGATTTCCCATCCCAGGAGGACCCATATTTTCTTCTCCTCAGACCCTCACCACAATAAATTCCTCTGTAATTGATGGATTTATTCATTAGAGGAAATTTCACCTCAAAATGGGCCTCCTAAAAAACATTAATAAAATAATACTTAAAATAATAAAATAATATTTATTAATTTTGGAGGAAGAAAATAAAAAAACTATTTTTTTATTTGTATTTTCGACATATCTCCCCATGTTTTTACTCAAATTTCGATTGGGAGAGCTCATTGGACCAACGAGTACACACTCAGCATACTTTTGACGGACCCCGCTACTTTAAAAACAAGAAATACTTGAAAAAAACGTGATGATGATGTCATCATCACGTTTTTTCAAGTATTTCTTATTTTTCGGGTAGAGGGGTCCGTTAAAAGTATGCTGAGTGGGTACTCGTTGGATGCAGAATTTAATTCTGCATCCAACGAGCTCTCTCGATCGAAATTTGAGTAAAAACACAGGGAGATATGTCAAAAATAAAAACAAAAAAAGTAGTTTTTTTTTATGATACCTATCCCCAAATTTATATTAAAAAAGTGTTTAAGAACTATACGGTATTTCAAATTTAAAGAAATTTCATTGGCGAACACATGATGACATGGAATTTGAGTTAAAGTTAAAAGGCCCGTTTTGAGTTGAAATTTCCTCTAATGTTAGAATATATTTGGGGGTCTCCATCATGGAAAAAGGACAGTCGACATGGTCTGGAGGAAAAATTTGACCAAGACAAGTCTGCTGGGAAAATTGAGAGGCCTTAGAACCCAAATTGATAGTTTTTGTCTCATCTTATCCAATAGCTTCCTCTAGGATGATTTATGAAATATCAAATTAGAGAGCGAAGCACCCAGATATTTGGATGGAAGGGAGCTCCCTTGAAACCAAAGAATGCATAAGATATTATGTTAATTGAGTCTAGGAGTGTTGAAAAAGAAAACCTAAGACTTCTCCTCATTAACTGATAAGCCTGAGGATTTGAAGAAGAGATTAAACATGTGTTTTATAGTTTTGGCCTCTTGAATCGAGGCGTGTCCCATTAACACAATGCCATCCAAAAATTGTTGGTGTGATTGTTTTGGTTCTTGAGGAAGTAATGAGAGACCTCTCATTTCTTTATTTCTCACTTAGTCCTTAAACATATGATCTAAACCTCCAACCATGATTATAAACAAGAAAGGAGAAAGGGGACCACCTTGTATTATACCTCTTGTTGGTTTAAACGATTGAGAGGGGACCCCATTCAACAAGATTGAGAAGAAAACTGAGGAGGCTAATTTATATATCCACTTGATCCAGATATCACTAAACCCAATTTAAAATTTTAATGGTTATACAAGATCATAAAAAATTTAGCATCAAAACATCATAACCATATTAAATATGATCACTATAAGAAAAACAAGCACAACAACACAAAATAACATAGATATTTATCCTGGGAAACCCTTGTGGGGGATAAAACCCAAAAAAAATTCCTTGATATATACTTCAACCAAGTACAATGTAAGACCCCAAGAATAATACTTGTCTGCTTCCTCTCCCTCAGATATACTGCTCCTTCTCTCTCTAGTGAACTTGCTTAAGTTTTAAGTGTGTCCAAATGAGGGAGGTGCCTAACCTATTTATACACATCAGTTGAGAATCCTAATAACCCAACATGGATGACTTCTCCTCTCAATAAGGGCTGACTTTCCTTGGGAGACTCAAAATAAGATTTTAATAATACTTTTGTGGGTAGTATTGACCCGACTTACAGTGAAGGCCTCAAGACTTTACATGACCAATTACATCAATGACATCCCCAATCAGAGGAACACCATCTTCGAAAGGAGGAATAATAATAATAATACAAAATATAATGTATTTCACAGTTAGATTTGTTTAACACTCCCTCTTAACAAGGAAGGTATTCTATAATGACAATGACAACAACAATATTTGTACAATTGACTGGTAAGTCTATATGTCAAAGGAAGTTTTCAACAACTATATCATCCTCATTATTCGTGGAACAACATCATCACAAAACATCATCATCATGTATCATCATAATCTTGGGATAATCATGAGCCTAATAATCTTGAACATCATCTCGACACATCATCATGAGCATAATCATCTCGGCACATCATCGTGAGAATCATCATCTTGACACATCATCACAAGCATCATCATGTCGACGCATCATCATGTCGACACATCATCATGAGCATAATAATATCGACACATCATCACGAACATCATCATCTCAATCTTCATCATCTCAACACATTATCACAAGTATCATCATCTCAACACATCATCACATGCTCATCATCTCGACACATCATCATGAGCATCGTCATCTTATCACATCATTGTGAGTATCATCATCTCGACACATCATCATCTCAACAAATCATCACAAGCATTATAATCTTGAGACATCATCATGGGCATCATCATCTCAACACATCATCACGATCATAACAAGCATCATCATCTTGGAACATCACCATGAGCATCATCATCTCGACGCATCATCATGAACATCACAAGCATCATCATCTCGGCACATCATCACGAGCATCATCATCTCAACACAACACTATGAGCATCATCAGTATAAAAATACTGAACATCATCCACAAATTAATGCAGGATCACCCACACCATAAAGAATATTGGAATCTCATTGTTTGTAAATGAATGCAGGACCTTGTCCACAAATGAATGCATGACACTCATCGTCTGCAAAGGAAAGCAAGACCACATCATCTGCAACTGAATGCAAGACCTCATCGTATGCAAATGAATATAAGACCTCATCATTTGAATATGAATGTAGGACCTCAATGTACACAAATGAATGCAGGACCACATCATCTACAACTAAATGCAATACCTCATCGTTTGCAAATGAATGCAAGACCTCATCATCCAAAAATGAATGCAGTACCTCATCTTCTGCAAATGAATGCAAGACCACTCTCAGCATGAAAATGATAGAGCACTATCTTGGTAATTGACTAAGCGCCTCCATTCTCCTAGAGAATGGACACATCACTAGGATGATCTTGTTGGGATATTCCTATTCGAATATACAACCAACATTCATGGGATCTTCCTTCTGGGGATGCCACCAACCATGTTTGGATCTACCCTTGGTGATGCAACCAATCATACTACGATCCACCTTCGATGATGTCACCAACCATGTTGGGATCTACCCTCGAAAATATGACCAAACTCTCTGTACAATGACTAGTCATTTTTCATAGTGGGTGTACCTATGCAGTGACCAATCCCTTTTCATACTGGGCCCACACTCGTGCAGTGACCAACCCTTTTTCATACTGGGTGCACCTTTGCGGTGACCAATCCTTTTTCATACTGGGAACATACTTATGCAGTGGCCAACCATATTTCATGTTGTGTGCACCTTTGTACATCTTCCATAGATCCAAGCCTTTTTCATGATGGATGTGAAGACCATTGGGACTCATCATTCTTCTCAAATACATCAACAAATTCATCATTCTTCTCTTGTAGGTGATTGCATACGATCCTTCCTACAAGTTAAATACATCAATTGCATGGTTAGAAACATTCATAATATTCAAAACATATTCACAATGAAAAATTCTTATGCATAAGGCTATATGTCATACATTCATGCATCTATTTTAGAAAATACAACATTCATCCATACGGTAACTTTCTAGATCCCTTCCATCTCTACCAGAACATTATTAATAGCGCGCACTACTTCCAACATGTCAACAAAGAGGTTTCATTCTAGATAAATATCGATGGAATGTTGTACAACACCGTATTCCACTTACCCATCACATGCATATTAGTAGTATACTGTTCATCAATGCCAACACTCTAACATGTATAATATATTCCTAAATATAGGAACATAACTATGTACACAACTGAACAATATCATTTAAGCAAATATATTACAAGAAATGATAATTCAAAACTTATCTTTGTTTGTTTGGTAGAGTCCTTCTTGATCTTTTGTCTCCTTTTAGGAATTATTGGAGTCTCTGACAACGTGCTCTACTTCATAATCTGATTCTGAGGACGTGTGCCTATATTTCTCATGATCAGAAATATTGAGCAAGTAGTCTACACCACAAATCACATAGGACCTATGTACTGGTGCTAAATTTGAGTGTCCTTTTTTATTCATCACCAATCACAACTGCATCCATTCTTATCCAATGTTGAAATGGATAAAAGCATGATATTCATCTTCATCGGTAGAATTATTATGGATCAAGGTACATATTCCTCATCACTTGAGGAATCTTCCCTTTCTTTCTTCTCAACTGCAATATATTCATCCTCGACTGTATTGCGAGCAACATTGATACGATTTCTGTTAGGATTATAATCCTCACTTGTCCAATTTGATCAATTTTTCCTAATTTAGGAGTCTTCTTAGTCATTATTGAGTCACTAGTACCATTGGGTCTACTTGGCCTAATGGGGCCACCTTTACCAGTCACTATAGTGTGGGTAACACGAATTGAGGCTAACTACCACTCACTGCACTTGCATGCATCAGTTTAGGCGCCTCCTAGACCAATCCCTACAATTTAGGAGCCACTAGGAGTGCCGACACCAACCTCCGAGTGCCGACACCAACCTCCTTCAGTTGAGTTTAGTTGGTGACTAGTCAAGCCTAGTTATGAGTCAGTTACAATCAGTTATATCTAGTTACATTCAGTTAGACTAGTTTAACTGATTCTAACTGATTGAGCCACTGATTTAGACAATTGGAGCTAACTAGTTAGGCTCCGATAGTGATTTAGACATGTCCAGTTATCCATACAGTTAGAGTGAGTTAACCAATTTGAATTTCTTCTCAAGTATTCAAATTGTCTGGTTATTAATACTAGTGTATTACATTGTAAACATAATCCATATTGTATCCAATTATCTTTTGATTAATGAAATCATTATACAACTGCAAACCATTTTTTGCATTGTTTCATTTCAATTATGAGTAAATTGCTTGTGATATCTATTTGTGAGTTTCGTATTGGTTCATAGATTCATGTGAGCTCAATTTTTATATGGTATTAGAGCCTCAACAGGACAAGGCATTTTTCCTTCTACATATTTCATGCTGGATCAAAGCAATTTGAGCAAAAAAAAAAAAAAACTCTAGCTTTGCACTAGAAGCGGAGAGTTTACCACATAATTCCTGGGCAAAGGAATTGTTCATCAATATTTTGTGATTGACTAACCTGGGTGTGATGCAAACTCCAAAAGTGCAGGCTGTTTGACCTTACTTTGTGTAATTGTAGGTTCAGTTTCAGATGGATTCGAAATTATCAGTTCCTCTTCTTACTCCATCCACAAGATATTCAGAATGGAAGATGAAGATGATTTCATCTCTAAAGAGACAAGATATCTATGAGGTGTATATTGGACTTGGTAAAGAGTCTTATGAGAATGAGAATGATTGGCTAAAAGAAGGTGATAGAGATTTTGGAGCAATATGTCTGGCCCTTTCTCCAAGCTTTTGCAATATAAGTAATTATTTGGATATTTTGGAAAGAATATCAGGTTTTAGTAGTGATCCATTCACTCTCATTGATCTTGAGCTTGCAACAAATTCCTACATGATTGAATGCACCAAAATTCAGAATTTTGAAGAAGGAGAAAACTATACATTTGCCATCTCGGTGGACCATAATTTTGGATATGATATGAAATTATTTGGATATGATATGATATTATTTGGATCTGATATAATATTATTTGGTTCTAATTCGAGTCGAGAAAATTCCATACTAAATGCGTTCAATTTGAGCCATTATATGAAGGAATTTGACCCTGGAAAAGTGTCAAAATGAGACATATTTTAGTACATATTTTTGGTTGGATGAAGGTCTACTATTGTCACACCAAAACTCCTGCACCAGTCCCTTTACCAAATTAATGAGTTTCATATCGGAGCGTGGCAACCTGCCAACGAAGGACCAGACATCTGTTTCACCAGAGTGAAGTTGTTCTCTTCTAGAACAATACCTACGGAGTGCTTTGATATCCAATCCTACAAGTTTGGATGTAGGCTTAAGAAGGCGAAGGGCCCTGGTGCTTTTGTTCACGATTGATTGTGACAACACACGACGAGCTGCATTATGATCCTTTGAATGAGATTTGTTTCCAATATTACTAAATGCATCTACCAAACTTCTGACAACATAAGAACTTGGTTCAGAACTGTTTATCATATTTATCCTTAAGTTTTTCCTAACAACAGTCATAGACCTAGATTTTAACAACGACATAAATAATCTATATTTATTTCCATCACATTTAGAATCAAAATAGTTGACAAGTATCTGTTGAGCTTGATATGCAATACTGTGCTTAAACAATGTACCTTCAAGCGAACCAATGAGACTTTCATCGATCTGTATACTTTTTGGAGTTCTTTGGCGTGAAGTTGCTAATGGAGGTAGGGAGGCTGGAATTGCACCCTGTACCATATCACCTAGTTGATCTGGTGTTTGAACATGAGCTTCATGTCCTTCCGTGTCTTCCTGACGGTCGTACAGTGGCAATTAGAAATCCTCTTGAGTGGTCTGAACAACATTGTCTTCTTCAAGCATACGTTCGGTATTCAATGTCTCTCTAACTTCGTCACTTATATACCCACATTCAATTAAATATGCAAAGGTTTCAGGTGGTTGAAGAGTGTGGTTTTCAGCAAAATCGACCACTGATAATATAGTTCCAATAGGAAATGTATCCCTGCACGCTCTAAACTGCTCATCTTTCCAATGAGCCACATATACATGCTTTACATACTGTTGTGTCTTTTTAAAGAATTCCTCCATAAGTTGCATACCGGTACCTGGTAGATCAACAATAAAGATGTATAGATCAATAGGTTGTTACATATATGAAGTAGGAATAGATGAAGGAAAAAATACTATTCAGGAACTCGTTACTAACCTGAGAGGTGACCAATTGTATTTTTTTCCTTTCATTCCCTCCACTGATATCATACGTGACATATTTGAATGACTGAAAGTTCACTTCATGTCTCCCAAGTTCATGCTCATCAGTGACATGTATGCATTTGTACAAAAATTCCATTCCACCACACCTTGGGCATGTCCCATCTACGCAAGGTCTTTGATAAAATGTGCAACCTTCTGTCTTTCTACACAAGATGCTATGGATAAACTCTCTAGATGATGTCGATGGAAATGTAGTTGAGCATTCCTGCACAAGATTGTTATGCAAAACATGCAATATATGTATATATGTGTCATAATAATAAGCATACTCAATGTGATATCGACAACAACATGTGTTACTAGTTGTGTTTATTTTAACATACCATGGTTTGGATTTCTCAAAGGATCTTTTGCCCAAGTTAAGTTCATTATGTTCATGCCTAAATTTCTCATATAATTCCATTTGTGTCATGTCAAGAAAATGTTTAATGTGGGGCTCACGATCCCTTGAACCCCTTCTCAATTTTAGTACATATTTTTTGTTGGATGAAGGTCTACTATTGTTGCACCAAAACTCCTGCACCAATCCCTTTACTGCATTAATGAGATTCATATCGGAGGGTGGAAACCTGCCAACGAAAAACCAGACATCTGTTTCACCAAAGTCAAGTTGTTCTCTTCTAGAACAATACCTACAGAGTGCTTTGATATCCAATCCTACAAGTTTGGATGTAGGATTAAGAAGGCGAAGGGCCCTGGTGCTTTTGTTCATGATTGATTATGACAACACACGACGAGCTGCATTGCGATCCTTTGAACGAGATTTCTTTCCAATATTACTAAATGCATCTACCAAACTTCTGACAACATAAGAACTTGGTTTAGAACTATTTAACATCTTTATCCTTAAGTTTTTCCTAACAACAGTCATAGACCTAGATTTTAACAATGATATAAATAATCTACATTTATCTCCATCACATTTAGAATCAAAATAGTTGACAAGTATCTGTTGAGCTTGATATGCAATACTGCGTTTAGACAACGTACCTTCAAGCGAACCAATGAGACTTTCATCGATTTGTATACATTTTGGAGTTCTTTGGCGTGAAGTTGCTAATGGAGGTAGGGAGGTTGGAATTGCACCCTGTACCATATCACCCGGTCGGTCTGGCATTTGAACATGAGCTTCATGTCCTTCCGTGTCTTCCTGACGGTCGGACAGTGGCAATTGGAAATCCTCTTGGGTGGTCTGAACAACATTGTCTTCTTCAAGCATACGTTTGGCATTCAATGTCTCTCCAACTTTGTCACTTGTATGCCCGCATTCAATTAAATTGGCAAAGGTTTCAGGTGGCCTTGATGTGCACCTACGTTTTACTCCTTGATCAGTGCCATGCAGTGCTCGTTCTTCTAATGATATGGTGACCGAAGGCCCCTTGAGCGAATGCTTTTGTCTTTCGTGATGGGGATTGGTAGGAATAACTATGGCATCCTCAACAACCAGAATTGGTTGAGTGTCCATAGAGCATCTTCAATTGGTCATGTCATTTCTTTTCTTCTCTCTAATTTCCTCAAGGATTTCATTGGGTATCCGCTTCCTTGCTGATTTTCTTGCTCAATTGCATGAGTTTCCCATGACCACAATGATCAATGATATATATGGTTTCCTTCGCTAGCTCCTCAATGGTACTGTTCAATGGGAAACTACCCAAGCTTGGTTTCTTTCTTGCTCAATTGTGTCTA